>JABUQX010017054.1:32500-37500 GCA_015478945.1 Trachelipus rathkii | reverse complement strand
AATATTTCTCGCATTGATGGAACATTACATTAAAAATCAATCTAAAATTGCTTAACGATATTCATATAACTAGCCCAATAAAAATAAATAGAACATAATTATCAATTATTAATAAAAAAATTGCTGGAGTATTTTTCCCCCTGTTTAAAAATTCACAAAAAGTATATTTTAGTTTCTTATAAATTTTGTATACAAAAATATTCCAAAGTCTTTAATAAAATTATAGTTTGCCATTTGTTTTTTTTACTATATAATTTATAAATGATAGTTTGTTTCTTATTTTACCTTTATGTTTTTTATTTATTAATTTTGATTCATTACTATAATATTATATTTCATAGAAAACTATATATATATATATATATATATATATATATATATATATATCTCCACGTCACCCATATATATATATAAATAATATATATATATATATATATATATATATATATATATATATATATATATATTCTATATATAATATTCCTTCACCACCACTGCGTCGCCCACTTAACACAAGAGGTGCTTTACTCTCACATGAATATTTTGTGAATATTGGAGACTCAAGGATCACTCGTTATGGTGTGCTTCTTTCTTTCCAGCCACATCTGTTTGGAACTCCTTGCCTTCGATCTATTTTTCCTGCAGTAAACAATCTATTCTCTCTTTAAGTTTCACGTTCTGCGCCCTACTGAGGGAATTGCGTTAGGCAAGGGATTGGGTGGGTTTACATTTTTTTCCCTCCTTTTAAAAAGGACTCTGCCCGTTAGTGGTGGCATCGTGTAATATATATATATAATATATATAATATATATATTATATTATTATATATATATATATATATATATATATTATATATATATATGATATATATATATATGTAGATTTGCTGCACCAAAAATGGTCCACGAATTTGTTAAAAAACTCAGCCACTATCTATATTTTTTTGCTATCACCAGCAGGTGGTGCTGCGTAAATTATTTTTGAATATAAATTGTGTGCGACTTCCATCTGACCAAAAGCTATTTTGTTCTGAATGTTTTTTATAACATCGTAAATGTTGTGATCTGCTAGTTTATAGATAGTGAAAGTGAATGGTGGAAAGAACAGCATGTTTACTGTAAATTTATCTACAAATTTGGAAAACAAGCGGTAGAAATCATATTATGCTTCATCAAACTTCATCAAACTTCATCAAACTCTTTTGGCTAGATGCTAATTTACGAAAGAGTTAACCGATTCAAAATTGGTAGAATATCATTTGAACATGATGATCATTGCGGACATCCTTCTAAAAACATAACCCTACAATACTTTTCAAAATTGCGTGAAATCATAAAAAAAAGGAAAAAAAATTGTCGGGAAAAACATTTCTTAGGGTGACGGATTGTACTACGTCACAAGCCACGTGTTAGCGTATTTTTCACATCAACTAGACATAAGGAGTATTGCTGCTAAGTTTCTGCCACGATTACAGAATGATGATCAGAAATCGGGTGGAAATCTGTATAGAGTTTTAGTAGTAACATGTCAGATGACACTAGACTTTTTCTCTTTCTAGAGGAACGGGTATGATCATCCTAATAAAAGTCACTCAGGTCTCCTTAAATGAAGCCCAGGATATTCTCATACGGTTTTTAATGCCCTAAGAAAATATGATGACGTCAAGTATCTCCAATCTTGGGAGAAGCTCTGAAATTGAAATACAATATTCAATTAAATGGAGACTATTTAGAATGTGATGGAAGAAACTAAGTTGTGATGTAATTAAAAAAATATTTATACGGTTATTTTGACCGTTGTTTCTGGTAGCACATCATGTACCTATATATATATATATATATATATATATATATATATATATATATTATATATATCTAGAAGGTTTTTTACAAATATTTAAATATTTATATATATTATATTATATATATACTATATATTAATATATATATTATACCGTATAAAGGATATGAAAGTTTTAATACTTAATACCATTGATTTAATAGTAGAGTGTTTTCTTTCGTGTCTAATGTTAAGGCGATACATCACTTGTCTCAATTATCCTCTTCATATAAAACCAAACCAATAAAAAAAAGGTGTCTAAAATCTTTTATGGATTGTTTATTTTTTATTTAACGATGTGTCTTCATTCCACTCTTATTGTTTGCAAAACAAATATTGGAGAAATTCTCCTAAATTGTAAACCAATAGCATTATTTTAAGAGTAGAATTAAGGAAGGTGTTAAGTGTTTCGTTTATTTATTTGTTTAATTGATTATTTATTTATTTATTTAATAATTTTAATAATTTATTTATTTATTTATTTATTTATTTATTATTATTTATTATTTATATTTAATTATTTAATAATTTATTTAATTAATTATTTAATAATTTAATAATTTAATAATTTAATAATTTAATAATTTAATAATTTAATAATTTAATAATTTAATAATTTAATAATTTAATAATTTAATAATTATAGTAATTTGATAATTATAATAATTTAATAATTTAATAATTTAATAATTTAATAACTTTAAAGAATTTAATAATTATTTTATTATTATTATTATATATTATTATTATTTATTATTAATATATGATTATTTTTATATTATTATTATATTATTATTGTTATTATTATTATTATTATTATTATTATTATTATTATTATTATTATTATTATTATTATTATTATTATTATTATTATTATTATTATTATTATTATTATTATTATTATTATTATTATTATTATTGTTATTATTATTTATTATTATTATTATTATTCATTATTATTATATTATTATTATTGTTATTATTATTATTATTATTAATTATTAATTATTATTAATATTATTATTATTATTATTATTATTAATATTATTATTATTATTATTATTATTATTATTATTATTATTATTATTATTATTATTATTATTATTATTATTATTATTATTATTATTATTATTATTATTATATTTATTATTATTATTATTATTATTATTATTATTATTATTATTTATTATTATTATTATTATTTATTATTATTATTATTATTATTATATTATAGCGATTACATTTTGTTCGTTACATTTTAATTTTCATATTTCTTATACATTACTTCTTTATATTTTTGAATCTTTTGTTGTTGAGATATTCGTTGCTCCTTTTGAATTTTATAGAATTAAATAATTGCTTTACTTTTCATTTTATATAAATATTTAATAAAATTTTTTTCTCTCTTTCTGCTTTATGTCTTTCTTCTAGGACTATTAGTTTTAGGCATTCAAATGTTACAATTTTAATCTTTTGTAGCTATTAATTAAAACTAATTTAATAAAAAAGTTTGTTTATTTTTTACTATTTTTTTCATAAAAAAAATATGTCTGTTTCTCGTGGTAAAATTAATCCGATATATTGTATAAATAATATTTTAATAATAATTATATTAACTTTCAGATTCAAAGTGTTCATTGCCTTTTATATATAACTGGGTATTGCCACAAGTATTCAACTGGTGTCGCAACCCTGTTGCGGCATTCATTTCAGCTATTGTAGTGAGCGGATGAGAAAGGATAGCTGGATTGATTATTGCTCAAGCTTTGTATTTTTTCATACTCTAGCTGCGATGGCTGTTTTTTGCTTCCTCAAACTTGCTATTAAATTCCCAAAGCTTAATGGCAAGGTAAATTTTATTAATTGTCTTTTCAAAACTGACTTTATTTCTCTATTACTTATGATAGTTGAAAACTTATATTGATTGGTCTACTTTAAAGAATTTATTTATTTGTTTTTAAAAAAATTTTTAATTTCTGCAGTTATTTTAAAAATGGAAAAGAATGTTTTGACTTAGGAGCTTAAAATCTAATTTGATGGAGGAACTATTCTAGATAGTGACGTCGTGTTTTATGACTTCTGCTGTAGGAGAAACTACTTCTTGCAATTATTCTACAGATTTCATCATGAATCCACAAAACTTTCTATGTAAAGGAGTAGTTTTTCATTTGTTTGAACTTTTAAAATGAGGACTTAAAACTATCCTTAAATAAAGATTTCTAGCTTCGTTTTCTTCAACTTCTGCAGACAGATGATTCATTTATTTTCTATAGATGCAACTAGCCACTTTAGAATTTTTACTAGTTATTGCTTATTTTTTCATTCCTGTATTTTTGTTTCATATAATTAAACGTTATAAAATAACAAAAATCCTTTTAACAATGATTGTTAGTTAGTGCTGTTTTAAAAATCATCCTATATTATTAACATATCAGGACCTTGAGGAACATACTCTCCGTATCATGAAGAGAGTTATGAAAACTATTGGGCGGTTCCTCAGACGTTTTTGGGTATTATTGTCATTATCATCACAGAACTAAAACAACCTTTCATATGGAAATTACGTTGATCTAATAATATCAGTCATTGCTATAACTCTATGAAATTATGAATGGATACAATGAGAGAATTGAAAAGGTGAGTCCCTAAAAATTATGAATAAACTCTTAAAAATACTTTTTTAAAAATTTCTTTTGATATTTAAAAATAAATAAACAGCTTATATTATTCAAAGTGAGTCTACAGGTATATTATCGACTTTTACGATTCAAATTTTTTATACATCTGGGATTCCATCTGACACCCTTCCTGCTTCCGTATCCTTTTACTGGACTCCACATCCACCTTAGTTGATGTGTTTTAACTATCTTTGGCGAAAAATTGGTCAAATGTTGTCAATTGGTCGGTCTTTCTGTCATACTTCCTTGAATCCCTTTGTAATGATAAAGCCTCGGAGAGAAGGTTCACAATTAATGCGAAAAAAGTGCACAACCAAAGTGATTGATTACCACTTGCTATGGGAGGCATATATTCATATTCTTTCTTTCAACTAAACCTAATGAACCAAGTTCCTACTTTGAACCTAATTAACCGCCTTCAAAGTGCAGAAACCCATGTTACTTCACCTCAGATTTGTGAATAATTTATTATCCGTTATATTT
>JABUQX010017054.1:0-25000 GCA_015478945.1 Trachelipus rathkii | reverse complement strand
CGCTTAACACATCATGTACACACTGTAGAAACATTATTTAATAACTGATCAAATTTACTAAAATCCCTGAGTCATTCTACTCAGGTAGTCACCACGAGTCGACCCTATAGCGACTCAAGCGACTCGAGTCATTTATTCGCCAAAATTTTCTACTGATCAGGAACTAGAATTATGCCAGAAACTAGAAATATGCCTAATAATAAACAATATCAATAAAACCAACATTGACAAATTTAATGTTGGCATTAGTGTTGGCCGAGCACCGGATTTTTGCGCACCGCACCGCTCCGCACCGGGAGGTCGTGCACCAGCACCGCACCGCACCGCACCACCCATCATCTTGACCCGCACCGCACCACACCGCACCGGCTCTTTTGCAGTGCGCACCGCACCGCACCGCACCGAGAGCGAGCCACAGCGCACCGCACCGCACCAAAATCTGCTTTATTAAAGAAAAGTAAATACATTTAAATCATAACTTATATATATATTATTATATATATATATATATATATATATATATATATATATATATATATTATATATAATTATATAATATATATATATATATATATATCCATATATATATATAATTATATATATATATTATATATATATATTATATATGAGAAGAGAAAGTAGCGCTCCTTAAGCGATGAGATTACCCATCCATGAGCACATATGGAGTCTTAGAGTATAACTTCCCATGGCACTCCAGTGCCAATTGCTCTTCCCTTTTGTGCTCATATCCATATTCTTCTTACGATGGAATAAGGCTCTCCCTTATCACACACCATAAAAACCAAAATTACAGACCAACACTTACTCTATAAAGAAAATCAATAATGGTGTGTAAAATGCAGCACCCGATTAGCCTTGGCAGAAGCCTATTGGGGTAGCTTCCAAAAAAGACTAATACTATCGTCAAAACTCAATGCCATTGACAACCTCCGGTGATGGTGTTGGTGCCACCATGGAATTGGCTCCCCATTTTCTTGTACACGGTATACTTTTTTCATAAATTTACTGAACCTTCTCCGGTTTTAAATCTTAAATTTCATGTTTGGTGAACATACACCTCTCCTCCTCATAACCTCGTCTTCTGTTATTCCTAACCGAAATTTCCGGTTTTTAAGCTTTCCTTCTATCATAACCTCACATTTTCTCTTTCTTCAATTTTCAGACAAGGCAGTTGTACCAATATGTGCAATCGTTTGTTCTCGTGGCTTTGATTTGAAGTTTCCGAATAGTCCCCCAATTGTCCTAAAAAATAACCTGTTCAAGAAATAAATGAGAAGAAATTTCTCTCTATTCTTCACATTTCTCTGAAATGATCAGACATGGTCTGATACAAAGCCCACCAATTCCAAAATGCACAACTGGATGAAGAATAATGAGTTTGTTTGGTTGCTAGGGTTTTTTCTATCCAGAACTTCCAGAAATGAAAGATCCAGTTTATTTCATTCAAAAAGATATCGATCGTCTTTTGAGTAATGAAACCAACACACGGATACATTCGCCGAAATGGAAAAGAAATTAGGATTGTGAAGTTAAAATCTCTCCTCTGGGGTCCCTCGTTAATCACTCTCAATCTTCTGTTTTCTGTTCTAGCTACTTCAAAGTCGGTTTCCGCAGAAAGACCCTCCGACTAAGGCGAGAAAACCTTTTATGGCACTTCGGTTCTGCTAACGGGTTGGACTAACGGTCGTACTTCTATGATTTCCTATGGAATGACTACAGTTTCCGTGGAAAGGTCTCTCGGAGTGTGCAAATTCGTGGGAGTTAATTTTTTTATGTTAAGGAACGTGACATTCTAATACTATATTCCTTCAACTGAAACCTAAAAACCCTTAATTTAACTCTATGCTTGCTTCTTGTGCTATTTAGGCCACAGCGACGCTGCCTTAGGAATTACTGTCATGCTTCAAAATTCAGAACCCTTGCCACTTTTAATTTTAATACCCATTTTTTAGACATATGTAAGACAATGCAGAAATTAAAATTTCTTTTCTCAGCTAAAATTGTCAAATTATCTTTACTGGCTCCTCTCCCTCACGTTCTTTCTAGACATTTTCAAAAAAATGTTTAAATCTTTCAACTTACTTCGACTCCAACTTTCTTTCTTGATCTTCCCCTACGGCACAACTACTGTTTTACCTCCTCTTAAAGCTAAACTCTTTGCTAAACCTTTGTCTCTGAAACCACTCTTGATATTTCAGGGATACTCCTTCTCTCCTGCTCCATCCAACATATTTATGCTAATAATGTAACTTCTTTCAAAAGATGTATATAATTTCTGCTTTTTCTAGAAGCTTGGACACTAAGAAAGCTATCGGTATATATGGCTTTTATTTCTCCTATAGTTCTCAAAACTGCTTTTTTTTTATTAAAACTTTATATTGTTAAATTATTTCCGTCTCTGCACATTCTACTTCACCTTATTTTCCTTCTGGAAATTTGACCTAATTCCACCTGTAACAAAAAAAAGGAACCCTTCTCAACCTCTAATCCAACATTCCCCTCTTAACTTCTGTTTCTTTTCTAGTTTTCGAATCTACCCTAGCAGGTTTGAAAACATCTCATTCTTCTAATTTTCCTCCTACATAGTAATCATGCCGGGCGTTTTCTCTATCATAGTAATTTTGGTGGACTCCAACGACATCCCTTTAATCTATAAATAGTGAGTGTTGCTCATGGTTCTGTTTATTCTAACTCTTTTCTACTTTCATAAAAAACCTCTCTTTATTGCTTCATCACCACATCTACTCCAATGTCGAAGACTTCACCCTTCATTACGCCCCTCATTTTGATAGACGTCCTTTTCAACCCTCTAATTGCCATCCTACGAGGGCAACCTTGAATGAACTAGAATCTGATGTTTATCGAATTTATTTGAGGCATTGAGAACAAAGTTGTTTCAATTACTCAAAAGCTCATTTCCTCCATCTTTCCACTCCACATGTAATTTTTCACACGGGCTATAGCATCTTCTTTGAAACACATAAACTCAAACCTTTGTCTGTCCTTCATATTCTTGGTGTTTATTTTTCTCGTTACCTTAATGAAGGGTTCATATTATTCTCTTTTTTAATACAAGCTTCTTAAAAGTTGTGAGTGTTTTCTGAGGCACATATCAGAATTTATCATACACCGCCACCTCGGTGTTTTTACCAACACTTTTACATCTATGCACTCCCCCCTTGTCTTCATCCCAACACTTGTATCTCTTTCTGATCTTTATCTTAGGAATCATAGGAGCATCATCCTGACATTCTGGAATTTCATCATCTATAGCTTCTTCCTTTACTATAACACAAGAACCAAAACTATTTTTTGTTCCATTTCTATACCTCTTTCCAAATTCTAATTTTTCTTATGCTCTCTTACCTGCTTATCTTCTGTTTACTCCTCCTTATTTTGAAGAATGCCTGTTACATACCCAGCTATCTATTTCGAAACTACCTATAACACTTTTGCGTGACAGTACTTAAATTAACACCGTAAACGACCTTTAATTTTGTAATCACTATATAGATATATAGCTAAAATGTTGTAACTGTACAATTCCACCGACTATTTTATTTTATTGAGAAAAGGTGTGTATAAGAACTATTATATATATAATTATATATAATAGGTATATATAAATATTAGTAGTATAATTATTATATATATAATAGTATTATATAGTAAAAAATAATTTTAATTAATTACATAAAAGTATATATAGTATATATTATATATGTATACATAGTAGTTTATTAATATAATATGCTTGTAAATAATGGTCATCTTATATTATTATATAATATAAGTATAATTTATCCTTATATAAAAAATAGGTTTGTTTCTTTATATATATATATATATATATTATTACTACCAATAAATAATTTATCTCATATATTATATATATAATATATAATATATAGAGTTTATATGATATATAAAATATATAGCTGTTTTTTAATTATATAATATAAAATATTATACTTCTTTATACTATTAAATTGTACTTATATATACATATAATTCCTCTTTGAATTATATCAGCATATATAATTTCTATAAAGTTTAACAAATTATATAATATAAGAACTCTTACATATATATAATGATATATCACGATATTTTATTCTACTATAAAATATTATTCCAACATTTGGATAAATTTAATATTTTATTATAATATAGTAAATCTATTATAAATAATATATAATATATGTATATAATATATGATTTTAACTAGGTATATATATATAGAAATATAATTATGAATGCCAATAGATAAATATTCTCGTCAAATTAAACTTCACACCTTAAGAATCGTAAGAATATATTTAAAACATTATGTGTATTTGCTTTTGCACTCTGGGACAACTACTTGGAATATAACATATCAAGAGGAAATTGTCCTGTTAATGAGCTCAAATTTAGGAGAAAATTTATATATAACAAACATTTAGGATTTGCAAAACTTTGATAGAATTATTTATTAATTACTTTCAGAGTCTGAGAGGTGTCTTAAATCTGAGCTCAACAGTAATTTGAGTCACATCGAAAATCGTAGGCATATTAATATTGTAGACTTCGTATTGTGAGATATATTCGCTCGAAATCAACTGTTGAAGGAATTTCCCAATTAGTTATCCTTATCCAGTGTGGTTTGGAATTACTCGATATTGTTTCCCAGTGACACGTATAACCATATACCACTTTGCAATCGTTTAATTACTCTCTTCAGAAAGGAAGGGGAATGATATCCGGGTTATGACACTATCTAAGCAGCAAAAACAAGGAAATGTAGAAAGGAAGATGAGTAAAAAGTAAAGGATCCCCAATTCCAGATTTAAGAAGGAATGAAATAACTCTTGTCAGTCTCAGAATATTCAAATGCGCTGAGTTTTGTTTATACTTTCTGGCAACCTTCTGCTGAAATTGAAGAATAATTTACCTAAGATTTTAATTTATCTCAGAATATTATGTAAAAGGCATGATATTTTCCTTTTCGAAACATAGAAGTTCTTTGGTTTTGTACGGCTAGCAAAAGTATCGGTCTCTTTCATCACACTACTCATAATACACAACAATTTACTAGTTTTATAAAAATTTTTGAAAGTAAAAGTTTCAGTTTCAGTTAGTTAAGTCTTTCTTAATTTATTTCTCTTTTTCTACCAATTTTTAGCAATTTACTCCAATTTTAGTTATAACTGACTTTTTCAATTAAATCAATTATCAGCAAGCTCTCTGCCTTTTGTTTTCCTCTGATTGAAGAGTCATATTGTCCACGATTGTGAACACTTATTATCAGTAGGCCAAATTTATTGAGTGTCTCTTTTGACTCTGACCTACTCACTGAATGTCATCAACACAAAGTTGTTTGAAACAGATATTCTAAGATGTATCGCCTATTTAATGTATATGTTGTTCCAGAACAATTGTAATCCTAATATAACAGATCATGATTATCCACTGTGTCTGGAGAGTATGCTCTGGTGACCAATATAAAAGGTAAAGTGTATGTTTACTTCGTGATTTTATAGTTGTACGCCACAAACTCCGTCAGCCATTCAACATTAGAAAATATAGTCTTTTCTGACAAGCGTCACAACAATGCAACAGAAAGTTCTTACAAATAAGAAATATAATTAGAGTGGTGCTTTTCACTTGACATTCATGATAGATGCATGGAATTTTCTCATAAGAGCTAAAAATAAAATGTGACGCAGGGAGAGGATAATAAAGTTCACGAGATCTTAATCATTATCACTATAGTTCAGTAATACATGACGTTACTCTGAAATTTTCGTTAGGTTTGCAATGAAAGTGTATCATGACTCTTTTACGCCAGTACGACCATTCTGAAATTATAAAAACGTAATTATGTGTTTCTTACTGTACACACTATATCAACTCTCTATCTAATATTCTAACCTAATGTTTTTGTAATCATTGTATTCAATCTATATTTAACACCTAATTCAATGAATAATCTCAGCAGACACAACTTGTTTTGTCTTCCTACTACGGTTGAGTATAAGCTCTGAAAAAAGACCTAGTGATAATTTTCCTCTATAAACACAAATAGTCTAGTCATATAGCTTATTCAATAAAATGATGATGTGAGCCCAGCATAATTGTGTATCACTTTTACTACTCCTCTTAAATTTACTATGGGATTCTGTACTACATATTAATTTTTTATTGTCCATTAATGATGGAACAATGAAAACAGCATAAATGGAAAACTATTTGTTTAGCTTTTCACTCGTTAAGTTTTGATAGAACTCGTGTTAATCTAGGAATTAAATCACGTGAAGTGATTTTACGCTATCTTTAACTAAGTACGATTCCTTAACTATCTCGTATAACATTATCGTTTAATTTTCTCGTACTACACATAATATATATAGAACTTATATTGATATCCTTTCTCTTTACACATTTTGTCGATATAATCGCTCACTGATTGTAAATCTGTCAGGTACAACTCTACTTGATAATTTCAGCATTTGAGAAAATAAATATAAGGTATATAATACGTTTTCAAATGAATAAATATGCTCTCAATTATTAACAAAAAAGTACTCAGTGAAAACAAAATAGTGAATTATTAATTAAAATAGTAATTTATATATAATAGTAATAGTGAATCATATTATAAAATTTGGACGTATATTTTATTTAATTGATAAAAAATTTATATCAAATAATATATATATGGAATTCTCAAAAGGATTTATGATATATGATCGATAGTGATGAGTAATTAGTTACCAAATAAAATATGGTTGCTAAAAAATGTGATTTGGTTATAATATTTAATTAGACGGGATGTGAGGCAGGATTGTACCTTGTGTGTCCTACTCTTTGGATATTCAATTTGTAACATATAGAAGAATAGGGGTTATGAGATAATAATAATACATATAAATGGTGCTGGCAAGAAATGGATATTTAGACTAGACTCTTGTTGATGTCTTAAATTAGCAAGATAGCTCGATGAGCGGCGGTATAAGCTCTTAACAAATTACACTACAACCTCTATTATATAGACGGAATTACTCATAGGTTTTGTATATCAGGCAAAATAAATTCGAACGATGATGTATGAGTATATATAAGGTTAATTGGTAGAGAGAAATGATGAGCAGATGTGTAAAAAGGAGGGGTTTGAAGGATTAAAGAATATATCAACGTATTGATAAGAGTAATTGTAAATAATATTGTGAAGTAGATTCAGTTCTTCACGGATGTGAAGTTATTGTTAGTATGGTCAGTGACACTAGTTATAGAACACAAAGTGTCTGAAGTTAAATATTATAGAAATAGGATTAGTATGTTTGATGTGACAAATTGAGGACACGGATAATGACAGAGTTGTAAGTAGGGAAAGTTGTGTAATCGTATTATACAAAAGTAGGCCTAGAGAACTGCAATTATAGTTAGAGTTAGGTGCGATATTTTAAATGAGACTATAGTTTCTTTGAGAGGTTCTGATTCAGTTGATCTACAATGATATGGGACGTAATTATGGTTTGTTACCTGTAATGAGATAATTATTTAACTGAATATTTGTTCCAACCCTTTTGTATGGATATGATATAAAGTGGCTATTAATTTCTAAAAAAAAAAAAAATAGCTGAGTGATGAGGTGTCTCTGAAGAAAAAACGACAGTTGTCTGTAAGGAGAGATAAAATAAGTAGAAGTTTGGCTCAGAGGCTAGTAGAAACTATTCAAAGGGTCAACATAAATATAGTGAGCCTGAAGACATTGTGTGCTGGATTCTGGATTATATTGATAGATAGAGGATTTATGTGCTTATGGACCACCAGGACTGGGAAAATGAACCCTATCAACCTCTCAACGAATTATCCATAGTGAGAGTCACGTCCAAAAGGTTCCCGTGAAAAGCTCTAGGCGTGATTTTCATGACTAAGCTCTCAGAAAGTTCACAGCTAATAGTGATCTCGGAATGTGTATCAGCGCTCAAAATATCAAGGCTCATATAGGTGAGGCTTCACTTTATTTTGAAACATTAATTTGTCGGAGATATAGAATCTCTTCTAAACTTACAACGCCTATAGCAGTATTAATCTTACCCCCAGTCATTTGTGTACAGAGTGTCTAAAAGAGAAGGATGAAGTAGATGCAGCATTTTGTATGATAATAAATGAATAATTAGTGATCGAAATCTAAATTTGAAAATTTGTTCAAATAAAAATAATGTGTTCCTCTATACTTCTTAAAAAGCTGAATTTTATATATATTATAATTTGTATCTTATATAATAATTAATATATATATACTTGTTAATATATTATAATAAATAATATATATAACAATACATATATATTAGTCATATTAGGTGTGGTGTTAACTTTGATTTTTTAAATTGAATATAATTATTATCTATAATATAATATCTAGTTATAAATACATTTATAAAATTTTTACATAATATATATAGTGGTTTAGGTAAAATATACCTGTTTTTATTTAAATATATAAAATAATATAAAATAATTTTTTATAATCTATTTTATTCGTTAATAATAATTATAAATATATACGCATATATATTTTTATATAATATATTAAATTATATATATTATTTAGACAGCGGTAGTTCTTCACACAAGTATGTATTATGCGGTGTATCACCTTACAGGAGAAATACTGTCGAAGCGTAAGTAGAGAAATTGTGTACGAAATTATTATGTTCCTCAACTTGAAGGGAGTTGTACTGACGCTCTAGATGGCATATGATAATGCATTAATCTGTTGATTTAATATGTGTCTAGTGTCGTCTCAAATCCCGCTCAATATAACGAACTAACGCGGCTACATTACATGAGAATTGTTTAGACAATGGGATGATAGTGAGTTTTATGTTCTTTCTTGTCGAAAAGTGGCACTAGTATAGAAAATGATGAGGAAGGCCGTCTTAACCTTCTCGACAATTATTGATACGGTTGTTCAATTATTATACCCGGTTTTTTTTTCCACGCCATTGAACCATAAACAACTAGAACGTCCTCGTAGACTCATGCTGCCCTACAAAAGCCGAAACGTTCAATATGAAATAATTAGGTTAAATACAATAGGTATACCCAATAGTATTTAAAATTCTCAAACCTTTGCCTCTAATAAACTTAAATTTAAAAATACCCTCAATTGCATACCCCTTTTAGGATGTTTACATTTATATATTCATATTCGCTAAATAAAAATATTACTCTCTCAAGGCAAATATGAATGAGCAGAAAATGTTAGCAACCAACTAAACCTATCATAGTGGTGCGATTATTTGTCTTAATAACCTATAAAATGTATTTGTGTTATAAGGTTGCTAGTGAAAACGTGTTACTTAAGAGTCTGTATGAGACTTTCTGAGTGGTTTCATAAATGGCAAATTTGTTCTTAGTCAAGAAACTCAATTTGTTATATATGGAACATGCACGTTGGGTACCTAGTATAAAGGAGACATAGTTGGGAGGTGTTACATTTATGGACATAATACCAGGAATGCTCCGCAAAATTGCTGCAGAATATGTGAGAACCGTTATCCACTCGGTACGACCAGCTCCAAGGCCACCATAGGCCATATCAAATAGAGAATATTTTACCAGATCGGTTTTCAACGGACTTGGTTTCCGGGGTCAGATAATTAACCACCTCATACACATATTGGGAGGGGACGGTTGTCACGTCGGTATATCCAGTGGTTAACGAACAGTCGCCACTTGGAGCGTATCTGCTATAACACACTCCTATTGAACTCAACGTCTCCTATCAATAATACTCGCAGGTCTAGTTTCGGCTACTCTTAAGGGTCAATAATCGAATTAAGATTGACGCTTTTTCGGATATATCCTACGACGGATTTGTTAAGTTGTATAACTAATCTATCATGCTATCCATTAATATATGGTCACACCAACAAATTTTTGTGCATGGTTTTAGCATCGTAGACTCGAGTACCAACAACACGAAGGTGCTGGCATTCCTGGATGTCAATTGATTGCTTTCTATAATGCGATGTTTACCGGACTTTATATATGGAATATAAATTCTTTATGATCAACTAAATTTTGGCTGAAATTATTTATCCAATAACTCTCGGTATGGTATAATCTATAAATTTGAACAGAGTTCGAATTTCTGATCATTGGCGCCTTGGTACACCGAACCCCAACTAAATTTATATATCATTCACTAGAGCCAATTCAGCCATTTGATGCACCAGGATCTAATAACTCAAGCTAGACGATTGGGTTGGTTCCTTTGAAATGCATTTTCAAAAAGCTGAAAAGTATATAACTATAATAATGATAACATTAGTAGTAAGTGGTTTATCGGGCCTATACTTCTTCGTAGAGTGGTAATATAAGCAGAGCTTAGCGTCTGTTACTCATCACATTGCTGAACATGATCGTCTCTTCCGGTTGACCTCTTCTTGAATGTGAGAAATATTACCCTTTAAAGGACAACGGCCTCTGTATAATTAATATATATTACCAACATGCATGGGTACTCCCTAGCCACAACAATATATGCTAGCTATAGTTGCAATGATAGCCTCTCATCGTCATAACAGAAGACACCATTCCAAGACTAGGTTATTTAGTAAGAATCAGTGAAGATCGGGTCCATTTTCACTTAATAGGCCTCTTGCGCTGCTTCATCAAACTCACGACTTAGTCACCTTTCTGGTACTAACTATTCTCTGTTTGACGATTTACAAATTAGAACTCTTAAAAGGTGGTACATTCTATATTATATACCGCCTCGTAATCTGTCTGCGAGACTCATTAATATTCCACAGATAACCTTCGTCACTCGTTAGGATCTTCCGCCGTCAACGATATACCACGAGATGTAAGTCCGATATCAACCCTAAAGTCTACATACACTTGTCGTTTATTTGGCATGTGCAATTAGGAACCACCTGTCGCCAGAGTGTCTGTATGCGACAGTGGCTATCGCTCTGGATAGAAAACAGTAACTTACGAACAACATTATGTAAGTTACTGTATGTACAAGTTGAAACGACCCGACGTTCTTCTCCCTTTTAGCATGCTGTGGATAAGATACATAGGTGTAAATTTGTTATTTGATACTATTAACAACGTTATGACATTAAATGTATCGATATATTATGAGCTATCTTGAATACCATTGTTTTCTTGCAAAAGGACGCAACATTCACGTTTAAACTATTGTTGGTATCATATGAAAACGCCAGTTTACGGATCTGTACATGTAACTGTAATTATTAACGCAAATGATATGTCTATGCAGAGTTCATAGGCGTCTAGATATGTATGTATGTTATTTTTCAAAAAGTACACTCTCGAGCGTGAGAACTACGTGGAAACCAACATTCGTATTATACTAAATAATGTCAGAGAGGAAAGAGAAACCACTCATTATTATAGTGCATTGTCACAAGGAAGCCATAAAAAGTGAATCATATGATCTCATTCACCATTCGAACATATCATCATGTTTGTAGTCGGATTTGCGTATGCTGCTTTTGTGCCTCAAGACATCCCAACAGTGAATAAACATTTTTATCCCATCAATCCTTAGTATTATATAATAATTGTAAACATATATATTCTGTTATCAGCATCCTACATACAATTATTTCAATTGAACATTCCCTAGTACTCGTTGTAGTAAAACAACACACTAGTGTATATTATTCTAACAGTAGACACCAAAATAATATTTTATAACTATCTATATATAATATAAATTTAATCTGAGCTTCTTCTTATCTTATAATAAATAAATCTTATTTTTGCACACATATACAAATATATAAAATATTAATATAATAAAAATATTATTACTTATATATAAGTAACTCTTATTAAATAATAATAAGAGTTAATACTAATGATTATTTTTATATATATATCCTAAAATTATCATATAAAATGTATCATTTATTATTATTATTATTATATATAAAATCTTTTAAAAATTTTCAGATAGTATTATTTATTAACTATTGACGTTTAATTTCATTTATAATCTCAGTACAATTTGGATGGTAAAATAATAATTAAGTTTCATTTTCATGAAATGCAATTTCAAAGAGCCGAAAATGAACTTATTATAAGTTTTAGGTCTTAAAAGTAACCAAGTTTATTATTATTCGACAATCTTCCAATTTGTCTAAGTTTATTAATAAGCTCATATAATATGTTCGATTAGTTTTGGAAAACTGTTTAATAAAAAAAATTTAACTTCTAAAAATTACGCTTTTTCTTAAATTTCAACATTACAAATTGAGAGCTCTTAAAAGTACGATTTTTCCTATCGAATTTCAACATTGTGAAATTTTATATTTAGAATAAAAATTCTAAAAAATAGAGTCCCATCTTAAATTTCATTTTACATGTTGAAAAAAAAATTGTTGGTTCCTTGAAATGCAATTTCCAAAAAGCAGAAAAGAGCAAATTTGTTATAGTTTTAGGTGGTCTTTTAAATTGACCGATTGGCCAATGCGGAAGAATAAAAGGAGAACGACAAAACATATAATATATATATATATATATATAATATATCAACTCAATTTTCTTTTTCCATTTTTTTATTTATAGAAAATTTGTCGGCAAGCTGGTGCGGTGCGGTGCGGTGCGCTCAAAAGGCCCGCAACCCCAGTTTGTTAATAGCACCGCAACTGAACCGCACTTGCTCACCACATAAATTTTATCTTTGCTTCCTGCACCGCATCACCGCACCGCCTTTTATTGTTTCTTTCGCCACCGCACTGCACATAGGCCTCGACTGAAATTTATGTATATTTCCGCACCGACACTTGCAACGCTTAGCCTATTATTGAAAGCGAGGCATGACTCTTATGACAAGCTCACCGCACACAAACGACTCGACAACCGCAATCCGCACACGGTTGATTCTCAAATATATCGCGCTCCTCGGCTCCAACGCCTCAGTTGAGTCACATGTATTTTGCCCAAAAAATCTACCTCATCATTTTTATAACTAGTACCTCAGAAACAACATAAAATATATTGTGTTTATATTAATAAGTCTGTATATCTCTATGTTACCTGGTGAAACTTGCTAATGAAAGAAAAAATTATTGCATGATTTGCTCTCTTTTTAAACTCTCTGAGATTCCTACGAGCTACTCTAAAGCATGTGATTAAGAAACATTAAATCATCCTATTTTCTAAAGTTAGTAATTAATCTATCAAAAATATACTCTGATACTCGAATATTATCAACCCTTGGCCATTTATATAGTTTTTGGACAAACTCTCTAGTTTTTATATCCATCTCTATAATAGCAATTGGATAAATAAAAATATAATGATATATTTTGTTTACATTGAATAATGCTATTTTCAAATATGCATAAAAATAATATATAGTGTAATATTTATTAATTAACGTTATACTAAATAGAAACTTAATATTAAAATAACAAGGTTATTTATTATAATAAAAAATATTCAATAGTATTGTTTTTAATATATATAGTATTAATCTTATATAATATTAATATTTCAATATATATTATAGGTATATATATATGTGAAAAACTGTTTTTAAATAGAAGGAATAGATTGAAGAAAATGCAGAGTTACGGAAAAATGCTATAAACAATAAGAGTATAAAACACTTAATAATCGAAATTTTTTCTGAATTTCATTGACAATGAACCGCATTTGTATTAATAATAATAATAATAATAATAATAGTAATAATAAATAAATAACTAATAAATAATAATAATAATACTAATTAGAATAATAATAATACATTTTAATAACTTATAATATTAGATTAAATAAATAAAGAATTATATAATAATAACGATTTTTTTTATCGTCTCATAGAACAACAACAGCTCTCATAAACATTATACAATCAAAGGGAATAAATACATACGATGCAAATGACTTTTGACTATATTTAGCTTGGTCTTTCCTTCACGTTATGGAAAGAGTTTCGTTATTATTCTATGTGAACACGCTGAACCTAGTCCATGGATTGTATCTATTTACTAGGTCAGTTCACTTGGAGAGGTTAACATCCTTCTTTGGTGGTCCTTTATATACGATGATGAAGTAATGAGAGAGTCTTATGGAAAAATCCATTCCAAATAGTGTGGGTATCTGTCGAGCTTATAGTGTAAATTAGTACAATATATAGTTCATAAAATAAAAGCGATGAAAATATTTTTTATTTGGGCTAAGTAGTTTATATATTTAATATTTATATAATATAATAGATAAATAGTCTTATTCTAATTAAATTATTAAGGACAGCACATTTATTTTAATGTATCAAAATTTCATATTTTGTATATTTCAAGTTTTTTGCCTTTTAATTATTATTAATACATTAAAATTTTATACTAAATAAAATTAGGGTATTTATATGATTAGGACCTTCTTTATAACATATTAAAAATTACAACTTTAATGATATTTTTAATAAATCAGTTATATTTGACCCTTGCTAAATTTACGCTCGTTTAATTTACAAGTATATAATGCAACGGTAGTGGCGATTGATCGAATTTCAATACTAATGAATGATTTACATAAATATCAAATGTATACTTTTTATTATTTGAAAACATGTTATTACGTAATTTTATCCACCTTTAATATGCTCTTTACACACGAATATCTATATTAAAATTACTACTTTTCTATTATTTAAGTAATTAACATCTTATTTAAGAGTAGATATTTTTTTATAGTTTAATTATTTTAAAATTAAGATTCGTGCGAGCTTTCGCCCAAGCTAACACTTTGGGCCTCATTCAGGTTTAAAAACACAATAGAGGACTGTCACTACGGCGGGAATTATTCTTTTACTTGGTGCAATACGGAAAGAGTCCATCTAATACTCAACAAAAATTATTAATGATTAGTATTCATATTGATAACAATATTTGCTAATAATATTATCTCAAAATAAGCAGAAATAGAGTGAATTATAAATATTAAACTTGCTTCAATCGTAGCTATATAATTAGAGTATTTCCACTATGAATTGTATGACGTTTTATTGGTATGATGATAGTTTCAAAGTATCGCGTACCTACAATATTAAATATTAACTAAATTGTGATTATTTCATATTAATACTATTATTTATATTATAGTCTATAATTTATAGTATTCGTATATATTAACGTTAATCAACTATACTTACTCACGTTAATATTTAATTAATATAAAATTATATAAATTTATTAATTTATAATCATATTATATATATTAGTATATATATCTAATAATATTATAATCATACTTTCTATTTATATATAATTTTAACACTTTTATATTACAATAATAAATTTAGTATATATTCAATTTTTCTTTATTAATTAATGATTATGAATTTAATTTACTTAATATAATTATTCAAACCCTAATAATTTCTCATAAGTGGTCAAATTTTAACTCATTTTATAAAAGTATCATCAATATGTGAACAAAAATAGATTATAGAAAATGATTATTATATATCCATTTATTTAACCATTTTTCCTGGAATATAGTACTATTAAGATTTATATTATTGTTCTATAGTCCATATTATATATATATGAAAATACAAATATAAGATCTGATTTTTTCATTTGTTTAATAAATTATACGATAAATATATCTGTCAATTGAAAACCTATATAATTACTGATAATTTGGACTTTAGGAATATGAGGTGAGTTGCAAATATTTTTTAAATTATTTATTCGTACAATTCTTTATGGAATATCTTTTTATTTAAGATAATTATACGATTAGTCACAGAGAGCCTAATTTTAACATTATTTAGTCAAATATGGTATGTATATTATAATATATTTAAGTTAATTTGAATGTTGCCAATTAGGGAATACATAAGTCTAGTGAGTGATACCATTTAATATTTATATAAATAATTACTTCCCAACATTTAATAGGAAATATTTTTATATAGCTAACGTTCTTTTTAACAATTAATTATACTATATTATATATACTTATAATTATTAATTTATATTAATATATATATTTCAATAAATTTTTATAATTTAGGTTGAGTGAAAGAAAACCTCTCGGTTTATTAAAATAAAACAAAAACCATTTGTTTTTTTTAAATTAAACCAATGTTTTTTTTTGTTGTGGTCCATCTTTATTTTATAGCTAATATTTTTTTAGTTTTTTTTATTTTAAATGAAATTTCTGATTATTTTATATTGGTTTCTCTAGATTTTTAAAGGCTATATAAATCTCACTTACTAGAAATGTTATGTAATACTACACTAAGTGCATATAAATATACCTACTATACATTTAAAATTGCTCTACGTTTATAGTATTCGAATTCTATATAAGTATTCTCCTATATTCTTTAAAAAAATAATACTTCAGATATTTAACTTCTTGCGGATTAAACATATTACATATCTGAGCGCTTATAACAATTATATTTTCTGAGTGGTCTTTACATATAAAATCTCTCATAGATGTACATACAATACAAATTGAGACAAGATGTGATAGACTCTTAAAATTACGATTTTTCGTGTAAATAATTTATTTTAATACTTAATTAATTTTCCTCTGAAAAAAATGGTTTATTTACATTTTTATTATATTCTTTTACTCAGCAATAAGAAGAGAAAATAATATAAACAGAATATTATACACAATAATTTCAAAATTCTCAAAAAAGTTTATTATCTCAAAAGTGTTAATCCCCGATTGTATAAATGAATGTGACTATAGTCTTACTTCAAAAGTAATGAAATGCTGTCTAGAAATGTAGTGACCACATTCTCTCATATTGAAATTACTATGGTAAAATATTAATAGTTTTATTAATATAGATTCAAAAATATTACGTTTAACATTGGAATATATACAATTTTATATGAAATTATAATACTATTATTATTTTATATTATTAGTTATATATTTGTATTTTATTTTATAAGAAGACAAATTATTATTATCATATTTGAGTAATACATCGTAATAAGATTAATAGATGAAAATACACCCGTTTAAATATATTATGTAATTAAATATATAACTTCTAAATAATTTACGCTTTATCCTTATAATATTAATTTACAGCACTTACTATTTATCATATTATAATAGAGGAGAGAGAGAGAATGTGATGTGTTTAGATAACCTTCAATCAAGTCATATAAACAGCTTCGGACAAACAAACTTACAATTAATGTTTATTCGATATCTCACCCTATTTTGAATATTTTAGTAATATGTAAATATCTTATAAATATAAATTTTAATAGTATTTTATTAACTAGGATTATATTTATACTATAGAGCATATATTGATAAAAATAATATACTTAGATATATATACTATTAATCTATATGTAGACTATAAGGTTTCTCAACGGTATACTTATGTATATGGATATTATATATATATATTATCAACTATATATTTCAAAACTAAGATCGTCATGAATCAAAATTGGTTAATGAGCCAAATATAAAATATAAAGCATAGAATTCTAGAATACTAAATTAATAATTATTTGTGTTATTTTCCTTATCTGTGAAAAAAAATATAATTGTCTTCATTTACAATTGACTCTTTTTTCATGGAAATTTATCAATATATCTGTTTTAATTATTACTATGACAAACAATTGCGTTTTTTGTTCTCTTATACTTGTGTAAATAAAATTTTATTTTATGTCAGAGAAAATGTGACGCATGAATATAATAGTAGAGATCACTCTGAAGAATTAAGCATGTTCTATGATTTTCTTGAAGAGAAGGAGATGTTACAGAGAGAGAGACGATGGCAAAGAGACAGAATAATATTATAAGTCGAAACTTCGAAAATTTTCATTAGAATAGTTTATAACAACCAAAAAACAATTTCCCTGCTATTTATATAGCCTGTCTTGATCCCAACACTCATATGGCTGTATGTTGTCTAGTGCGCACAATGTCGCATTACAGCTTTGTAAAAGAATACCGCTCGTCACATTAATAGCATATGAGTTTGAGAAGATGTGGCTTGACAATATGTACTTTTTTTATTATATTAAGTATAATGATTTTCATTCTATATTTCTCTTTAGAGAGCTCACGTGATAACCAAGGATGTATAGAGTCACTGTCTGTACAACGGAGCTCATCTCTCAAATATAGGTTATCTCTCTATGAAATGCGATTGTGAAGTGTATCTACAATCTCCAAAATTTATAATGTTTTAGTTGGCATTATTAATCATTCTTACAATGCAATTCATTTCATACCTACTCATACGGAGCGCTAAGCTAAGTTAGCGTATCTGCTATCTAATATATGTGAGTCTAATAAAAATTAGTTTATGCCCAATAAGATGAGACTGTGTTTACTGCCCGTTATATAATATGGATCTGATACCTTTCTCCCTTTTTTAGACTATATTTTGTCTTATTTATAGTCATTTGTCTTGCTTGAGTGGTGGTAAGTTAAATGACAATGTCATAGCGCTCATCAAATATTAAACAATATTTTCTAAAATTTATAAACATTCAGTATCACAGTGTACAGATCAAGTTGACCTCAATTTCTATGCTTGCTTGATTGTCATATGTGGCCAACACATCCAACAAAAATTGTGAGTTTTTTAACTTCTTTATAAAATCTTGACGACATGTTTGTGCCTTATACCAGATTGTGTTTCACGGTTATACAAGAAATGAAATTTTCCTTAGAAGAGAGCTTACTAAGTGAAAAAGCTAACTGCGCTTTTAATAATAAAACATGTTAACTTATAACACAAATTTACTTAGTAATATATATATATAATATATTACTATATGCGACAATCTATAAATTATAGTAGTATAGTTTAATATATTTATACTGTCATGAGATTAATTTATTAAATATACAGTACATTTTATTATATAGTAAAATATAAATATTATGAGTATATATTATTATTATCAAAATATGCATTTATATCAAAAAGTGAAAACTTAATTATATATAGATGAAATATATATGAAATGCAATTAAGTATAATTTTATAAATATCTATGCTATATTTTTTTATATCCTTTCTTAGTTACTCTTCGATTAAAAAGTTGAATTTATATTCTTAAATTTAGTTAACAAGAGCCATTCGGATAGAAAACATGAATATTTCGTATAAAATGTAATCAATTTTTTATAGATTTATTTTATTTGCAGTGACTTTTTTATACATAAATGTGTTTTACACAGGCTTGGTTTTTTTTCGTGGTTTCAAACCATGGTTTAAACCAAATTGGTTTAAACCAATCATGTTGGGCTGGTGAAAACCATTGTTATACCATCTCCACACATACAAAAAATACTATATATATTTATACTTAACCTAATAATATATATCCCACTCTAAAAAATTATCCTGACTATTTTCTAGTAAACTATTTATGTTCATATAATACTAATTTACTCAAAAATTAAATAACTCTCTATAATATATAATTACGTGTATACTATATGAATATATTATTAATACCTATATTAATATTTCAACATTTTTGAAATAATTTAAATTATATTTGAAGAACTATAATTCTCAATAATATAATACTATACTTATGGTACAAAATTAAATTAAAAACATATATATAACAATATATATTTAATAAATTAAAAACATTTGTGAATACAACTGTTATTTCATATTATTAAATCAAAGAACTTAATAAGTATTTGTAAAAGAGTATTTAAAAATTTATTAATTTAGAGCATTAACTAATATTTCAATTACGTGTTTAAATTGGTTCATTATTCTATTTTCATGTATATCTAATAAGCATTACAAATAAATCTATTAATGAATATGAGTTATATATTCTCATATCATCTGAAAGTGAGTAATCTAATTTCCTTAAATCAAAAAGTACTAATATTTCCATTAATAAATTTATAATACGATTTTAATTTTAATAATTACTTATAATAATAATAAAAAATAATACTTAATAATGTCAAATGAATATTCAATTTAACTTTAATTGATATTCAATTACATTATTAAAAGCTTAACATAATAATAGAGAGATTGAGATAATTAAAAATAAATTCGATAATTAAATCCTACATAAATTTAAATAATTTTCTTTTCATAAGTTTTTATAATAAAATATAATTACTAATTAATAAATGACATATATGATTATTGTGAAATTAAATACATGTCAAAGGTATATCAATATTTATTCTTAGAGACTAGCATACTAAAAACCGAATTATGTAAATAAATTATTTTACTTCTAAAAATAACATCCTAGATAATGATCCTATATTATCGTATTCTTTAAATTTAGATTGTAGTTAAAGCTTTTGGGATACTTATTACATTCATATTAAGTAGTTCACATTAATTATTGTGTAATATTATTAATATTAAAAATTAATATGAGGTTAAACAATTGTTCGCATACCTCATAGTTTTCTCTTAGTTCACTATTTATCTATTTTATATCATATATTTTCAATATAAAATTGTTTCTAATTAGTAGAACCCGCGGACTTCCAAAACTCGAATATTCATCATAAATAATTAAAAATAAAGATTTAAAATTACAGAATACTTTATACTTTTCACCTTAAATATTAACATATTCATTAATATTGATTTACAAAAACATTTATGTATATATATTATATATATTAAAATGTAATTTTGAATATTGATTATGGAATATTTAATATATATATTATATATTATAGTTATATATAAATATACTAATAATTATTAACAATATATATATAAGTGATATATTATTATAATTCTTTTTTTATGAAATAATAAATAATTTTTCATAGTATAATGAATAGATCTGACAAAATTGACAATTTTTACAATAATAATATAATAAGTATGGTTAAAAATAAATCCCACATATAACATTCACCTAGTGTTATATAAGCCTTAAATTTAAACTTAAGATAATTATAATTCAAATTAAAAAATATTATAAAAAATAATTGAAATATATTGTCTCATTAATATACATTTAATCAATAGGGATTATTATGGTTGATCTCATTATAAATTGATGATATTTATATGTTTAATATACAAGAGTGGATTCTACATATTAATATATATCGACAAATAATTATAATACTTGTTATTTAGGCTATACCAAAAGACTATTTCATATAGAGCTGTCGTGAAAACGAACTGGACACTATAGATCTCAAGACGGACAACTCTTAATATAAAAAATTTATAGAATAAAATTTCGTAATAATAAAGGACTTTTTTACTTATAATAATATTTTTTACAACACCCTAATACTCAAATACTTATATATATAAGAACTTACTTATATATAAAAATATCAGATATATTTATCTATCTATTATATTATAAATTATATATCAACATTTCGAAATTTAATAGGCTACTTTGCATCAGATTTCTAGTCTTTTAAATAACATATGCATATATCGCTTTATATAGTCCGGCTTATATATACTAAACTATTTAGGTATACGGTAGTTAATATATATTTATTTTTAGTTTATTTTATGAATAAATATATAAATATGATAATATAATAGTTGATCTTCTTTTGAATAATGCTCAATTGTCAAAAATAAGCACTCTAAATATTAGCAATTATATATATATATATATATATATATATATAGGTATTATATATATATATATATATAGTCATTCCCAGGGATCTTACCCTAAAGAAATTTTGAAGGGAAATTTAAACAAGAGAATATAAATATCCCATTTACTTTTTTGGATTTATACCTATATAAAAAAACAACATTTATATGTATTTTTTAAAACTCTTGCAAATTTTCATAATAATATTTCTTATATACATTTTATATTTATATAAGGTTATAGTATATATCACCTAAATGATGATTATATATATCTTATATATATTAAAATATATATATATATATAGATATATTATGTATTATATATCATATATATATAGTGGAGTTATATTTAATAATAATATATTGTAAAATATAATATTCTAAAATTATAGTATTTATTCTTACATATATATTAATATTATATAGTACTCATAAAAGCATAACATATTTACACTATATTTCTATAAGTATATTAGTGGTCTTAGGTGTCATAAATAGCGAACATCATCGTAACTTTCTTGAATATCTATGGTAGACCTACAGCGTATAAAACAAAATTGCAGAACTTTGGAATCAGACACACGATGTAAAATTCCTTATAGTAAGCACGCTGGGTTTTCTTATTAATATACTTATCTTTTGCTTATATCTCTCTCTTTTATTTCTCTTTTATTTCTTCACTTCTTGATAACTCATTCTACACAAAGACCATTATACAAAATTTTTTTCTCTAAAAGGCAACACTCTGCACTGATATCGTCAATATAACTAGACGTTATATCTATTTTTTTATACTCACTAAGTAGTCCTATCAGACACTGTTCTGCAAGCCTACGACTTTAGTGATGATCCAACGAATAAGATGTATATATTTTAGCAACTGTCTATAATATTCAGATTACAGCTGATTAGATATTGTGTAATACTATTTTTATAATTATATATTATGTGATTATGAACAAATGGATCTACAATTATTATATATGAGATTATTTTTTAATAATTTACACAATTAATATCTTGGAGAAAAAAAAAAAAAAATATAGTGTCCACAAAAAAGGTTAAGAGAGTACGACTCTAATAAATAAAGGACTTTTTAGAGAGATTAAAATTAATTAGAAAATGTAAATTTGGAAACGATGATGTTAAAGAGGTAAAAAAAATATATTTTTGTTTTCTCTAAAAATTAAAGTAATGAAGATATTTTAACAATAATTTTATATCTTAAAATATTATTATCTCTCTCTTATATATTTTTTACCTAAAGAATACCATTGGTAAACCGGCAAGATGGCATGAGTTCGGGGGTCTCTCCGGGGCGAAGTCCTCCGCGTGTGTAGATCACTAGGGGTGAGACTTGCGTTCTCTCCCCTCTACTTGATCCTCGTGCTGGTCGAGCTCCCTATTATTGGAATATAAATAATAAAGAAGAACTTCAAAATCTTTTTCTCGAATAAACCCTCTCTAAAAAAAAATATAAAAATAATCAAAAAGAAAAAAAATAAAATAAATGAGTGGATAAAAATAAAATATAAAAAATATAAAAACCCTCCTACATAGAATATTTCTTCCAGCTGATTACCGAATATGTAATGTGTATTTTACTTGTAGGGAGCTGCTCGTTCTCGATTTTATACTATGATTTAACTGTGCATATGCTTCTATACACTCTTACCGTTGTGCCATTTTATAAAATAAATAGACTAATACTTAGTTTTATTAATATATAAAAAATAAATATTAACTTACTAAAATCACTATATATATATATATTATGTAGATTATTTTTACTTCTGTAAAAAAATATAAGATTACAAATATTAATTAGAACTCTTATAATAAAGTGATATTAACGATTTTATTTCTGAACTATATTAAATGATAGTAAATTATTATCTAATTACATATTATGTATACTATTCGTAGTATAATAGCTTAAATATATATTAACTTCATATAGTGAATATTAATTCTTTAAATATTTATATATGTAGTTTATTATAAGTATATTATAATATAAGTATATTAGCGTTTCAAAAAAAAACTAGCAAACTCCAGACATCTCATACATTTATTTTGAATCCTTGTAAAATACTGCTGTTTGTTATTAACATTTTGTATAATATAATGAAAATAAAAAACTGAGGTAAATAAATAATAAATGATAATATAGAAACACGATTCGAAATTTATATTGTCGAAAGTGGGTCAAGCCTTGCAGTTACTGTGATGATTATTTGAATTAAGTATATATAGTGATTAGATATAATTATTATATATATAAGTTTAATTTTTATTCAAGGTGTTTATTATTAATAATTATAATTGATAATACCTAGTATTTATATTTATATATATATAATTATGAAATGTTTCTATAAATATTCATTAATGGATAATTATTGTTTATATATTTTATGAGCCTAATATAAAATATTATTATAACTTATTATATTTACTAATTATTTATAGTGTATATTAACTATATTATTTATACCTTATATATATAGTAATAATTGAGTTTTACATAAAGCTGTTTATAAAAAATATTATTTATAAATAGGAAATTTGATTCACAGAACAATAGTATTATTAATAATATTATCACTTTATTCTTATTATAATTTTTCACTATATAAATATTACAAAATATAGTTCAGATTATATAGCATATATAATATATATGTAGTAAAATATACTTCATAAAAAAATGAATTCGACTATCCCTATTTACATATATAATATTTCTAAAACATATTTAAGACAAATTTAGCTTATTTAATAACATACATATATAGGTTAAATTCTATTTTATAATAATTTGAGTTAAAGAGGTATTACACGGACAATGTGAGGGTGTGGGCTCGAGCATCCGATCAGAGCCTGGCGAAAAAACAGGAAGGTAGGATCCGTTTTCACACTGACCCCCCGACAGAGGAGAGATGTCAGGTTTAGAGAACCCCTCCCGCGGACACCCAGAATTCAATACTCACACACGTAGCTCTCAGGAAGAAGGTTCCGGAGAACCCTCCCCGGAGATGGGAGGAGGGTTAAATAAAGTCCAAACCCTGAAGTATCCATCCGAAGGCGGTAGTAGATCCCACATCACTGCCAATACTCTGGTTGCTCGAGCTAATACTACATAACCCTGGCGGGCCGTAACTTATTCTTTGATTATAAAAAAAAACAAAACACAAAATTTACTACAAAAGATCTATCTCTTTTACGTATAGTAAAGCGCGTGACTATAAAAATTTTCTTGACTAAATAAGGCAAATAACTGTTTCTAATTTCAACTCTTACTCAAATTAATTATTAACTCAACTTATTACTTCATCCTTCTTT
>JABUQX010017053.1:42500-46623 GCA_015478945.1 Trachelipus rathkii | reverse complement strand
GCTGCTGGCTGCTGGCTGCTGGCTGCTGGCTGCTGGCTGCTGGCTGCTGGCTGCTGGCTGCTGGCTGCTGGCTGCTGGCTGCTGGCTGCTGGCTGCTGGCTGCTGGCTGCTGGCTGCTGGCTGCTGGCTGCTGGCTGCTGGCTGCTGGCTGCTGGCTGCTGGCTGCTGGCTGCTGGCTGCTGGCTGCTGGCTGCTGGCTGCTGGCTGCTGGCTGCTGGCTGCTGGCTGCTGGCTGCTGGCTGCTGGCTGCTGGCTGCTGGCTGCTGGCTGCTGGCTGCTGGCTGCTGGCTGCTGGCTGCTGGCTGCTGGCTGCTGGCTGCTGGCTGCTGGCTGCTGGCTGCTGGCTGCTGGCTGCTGGCTGCTGGCTGCTGGCTGCTGGCTGCTGGCTGCTGGCTGCTGGCTGCTGGCTGCTGGCTGCTGGCTGCTGGCTGCTGGCTGCTGGCTGCTGGCTGCTGGCTGCTGGCTGCTGGCTGCTGGCTGCTGGCTGCTGGCTGCTGGCTGCTGGCTGCTGGCTGCTGGCTGCTGGCTGCTGGCTGCTGGCTGCTGGCTGCTGGCTGCTGGCTGCTGGCTGCTGGCTGCTGGCTGCTGGCTGCTGGCTGCTGGCTACAGCATGGTTATAAATACTGGGTTACTACTAGCTGGCTATTACATATATATGATACATATATATATAGCAGGCAGCAGCAAGTAAGAGCACATATTACTGCTGCTGGGTTGGCATGGGCTGGGTGCTGCTGGTGCATACATAGCAGTTGGGCAGCAGCGGCTGCTAAGCGTTGGCTATGCTGCTGGCTACAGCAGCAGCATAAGGTTACAGCAGCATATATATATATATATATATATATATATATACATATGATACTTTATGAACGGCCTTGGTAATATTACACCAAGAATTTTTACCATACTAACAAAATTGCCATTTTTGTTAGCTTTATTTTCGTAGTCAATAAAATTAACTTTTATATAAAACAAAGTTAAAAAAAAAAAATATTAACATATATAAATTTTTTTACTTATGATTTTTCTCATTTTTAATTAAAAAAAATATTGTAAAATATTAAAAAGGAAAATAAAATAAAATGTCATGGGTAACTATTTTAAATATATTTTTTAAAAATTTTAACAATATAGGCTTTTGCACAAACAAATTGATAGCAGTGCGTTTCGATGTAAAGTATATTATATGCTACGTAAGGTATATTATATGAAGTAGTTTATGAAAATTAAATCATTCGATCGCGTATCAATATTTTTTACGCGATATGTGAAGTAGTTCTTTCCCTATTTTAGTTATTTATTAATATTAAATTCAGAAGTTTCGTTAAGGATTAAAATAAAATTTTAAAATTATCGTTAGCAATTTATATAAGGTTTTTGAGAAATAATATCATGTCAAACTAAATTAATTTGCGAAATAAAAATTCATCATTTGGTCATTGATTGATAGAATTGTGTTTTTTATATAATTTTTTTTACTGTGTATAAATGGTATCTTTTGATATCCTGAGTTTACAGATTCGCTGAAGATGACACTAGATGGGTCTTGAAACGTCCTTAAGAAAGTGATTTCGAAAAATCTTTAATGATCTTACTTATTATTACTACTATATATATATATATATATTATATATATATATATATATAAATAAAAATTGTAAACAGTAATACCGATAATCAGCAAGGTTAAGGGTTGGGTTAAGTTAAGGCTATGGTTACGGTTACATACTTCGCATATATATATATATATATATATATATATATATATATAATTTAAAATATTTAACAACACTAGTACTTGATAATTTAAAGAATCGAAAAGTAGAAAATAAAAAAATTATAAAGCATTAAAAAATATATTTTTAAAACACTCAAAAATTATCTAAATTTGTAAAAAAAATTTATGAATTTTTAAAACGGACGAAAATAAAGAGTAAATTATCCTAGCGAATTATCTCGAAGGGATAAAAAAAAAAAAAAATAAACATTCCATTTTGTACAAAGTTTTCAAAACCTGAAAATGTCAGCGTACAAGAGAGAGAGAGAGAGAGAGAGAGAGAGAGAGAGAGAGAGAGAGAGAGAGAGAGAGAGAGAGAGAGAGAGAGAGAGAGAGAGAGAAAGAAAAAAAGAAAGGAAAGAAAGAGAGAGAGAGGGAGAGAGAGAGAGAGAGAGAGAGAGAGAGAGAGAGAGAGAGAGAGAGAGAGAGAGAGAGAGAGAGAGAGAGAGAGAGAGAGAAATAGAGAGAGAGAGAGAGAGAGAGAGAGAGAGAGAGAGAGAGAGAGAGAGAGAGAGAGAGAGAGAGAGAGAGAGAGAGAGAGAGAGAGAGAGAGAGAGAGAGAGAGAGAGAGAGAGAGAGAGAGAGAGAGAGAGAGAGAGAGAGAGAGAGAGAGAGAGAGAGAGAGAGAGAGAGAGAGAGAGAGAGAGAGAGAGAGAGAGAGAGAGAGAGAGAGAGAGAGAGAGAGAGAGAGAGAGAGAGAGAGAGAGAGAGAGAGAGAGAGAGAGAGAGAGAGAGAGAGAGAGAGAGAGAGAGAGAGAGAGAGAGAGAGAGAGAGAGAGAGAGAGAGAGAGAGAGAGAGAGAGAGAGAGAGAGAGAGAGAGAGAGACTGTTAATGATGGTGTGTAAAAACAAACTCCCCAAAAATAAAAATAAAACATCAAACGAAAAATAAGTTTACGAAAATATAATATAATAAAATATAATAATATAATATAATAAAATATAATATATAATATAATATAGTAAAAAAGAAAAACAAAGAAATGAAATTTCTTAAATTACAAATATTTTTGCAAAATTTCAGGCAACTATGTCAAAAAAAAAAAATAAATAAAAAATAAGTGTCAGGAAAAATAGTAAAAATAAGGAGTAAAGAAATCTTCATTAAAAGTGAAAACAATTTGACCTCAAAAGTCTTCACAGTTCGAATGGCAAATCGATTGAGCAAACGAATAGATTTTCCCACAGTGATTTCAACTTCCCTCCGGATTCATTTCCTTCTTTCCAAACAAATAACAAAAGGTTCGAATAACAGCATTACAAAGGAATTGAAAACGACCCTTATCTCCTCTTGAAGCAATAAAAAGGGGTAAAAATGGGGTAAAACCGGACAGAAAAAATAACAGCAAAAACTTTCCCTCCATAATAAAGAGAATTTTCCCTAAATTCTTTTGAATGACCTTTTGGTGAATTTCATCATAAAAGGTTTTAGAGCTCATAGGGAGTCAGTTTAAAATGTTTTTGGGAGCAAGACGAAAATTACTTCCATCCATTAAAAGGTATATTAAAATCTCGGGTTTTTGTTTCTTCCAAACTTTATTGGCCAATTTAAACTCCTGCCAATACTATTCTTTTCAAATGAATATATATATATATATTAGTTAGTTGGTTACAGCAGCAAGCAGCAGCGTTAAGAAGGCAGCATAGCATAGCATATATATATATTATATATTGCATATATATGGCTAATACTATTATGTTATATATATAGTTAGTTATGCATATATACATATATATATATGTTAAGGCTATTATTATATTAGTTACATTTATATATACCATCACAATAATAATAATAATAATAATAATAATACATACATACACATAATAATAATAATAATAATAATAATAATAATAATAATAATAATAATAATAATAATAATAAAGAAAATGACAATGAAAATTAAAACATTCATGAATAGATAAGAAATGTGTATATAAGTAAGCACATATCTAAATTTACATAAGTTATAAAAGCAAAGAGTTATACAGGCAGCAAGGGTTATTGGCTGCTGGCTAAGCAGGCATATATATATAGCAGTAGTTGTTACTATTACATATATATATATATATATATATATTATATATATATATATATATATATATATATATATATATATAAGTAAGCACAATATCTAAATTGTTACATAAGTAATAATAAAATTTATTAATATTTAAATTTAAGATTTTAATACACATCCAAAGAAGTAAATGAATAAATAAATGAATAAACTAATTCCTTAAAGCAGGAATTTGATTTAGAATTTTTTTTGGTTTAAAAGAAAAAAATTATTAAAAAGAATAAAATTTGCGAAGACACGTTCAAAGGAACTTTAAAAACTTTTA
>JABUQX010017053.1:17500-40000 GCA_015478945.1 Trachelipus rathkii | reverse complement strand
GACTCCTCATATCTTTGATTTTTGTTTAATTCTGTTATACATATGTATATATATATATACTATATATGCCATATAAGTAGATATATGTATATATATGAGAGTTATATTGTTGGGTGCTATATTGTTGTTGTTACAATATTGCAAAGCTGGTGTTACATATGCAATGTTATCCTGAGTGGTTGTTGGCTTTACAAAGATAGTTGGTTGTTATACATATTAAGCTGGTTATTGCTATTGGTTAAGTTATTATTAGTTATATTATATACATATTAAATATATATATATATGGTTATTGTTACCAATGTTATGCATATATATATATATTATGGCGCGTTGGTAAACAGTTGGGTTATTATTGAAGAGAGGTATGGTAGATATGGTAGTTACAATATTAAGGTTATAGTTATAAGGGGTAGTGCAGTAAAGAGCGGTATATAAGTTAAGTTATATATATATAAGCATATACTATATATATACAGCTATATATATGTTGGCTGGTTGCTATGGTTATATATATATACTATTTATAATGTAGTAATTCCAAGTTTTTGTCAAAACCTTTGTCCAAAATGGACTGTCATTTTATTCCTTCGAATAATTCCGTTTTTATTTTCGTCCGTTTTGCTAAATTCATCAATCCATTTTAAAGGTTCGATATTGACATTTTTAAAAATATTTTTGTTTTTAGTTTTCTTCTATTTTCTTCTACTTGTTCGGTTCCTTAGATTATCATGTTAATGTTGTTAAATAACCTAAATTTAAGATATATATGGTATATATAGGCGGGTATATATAGAGTAGTTAGGTTATTGTTGTTAAACATATATAAAGATATTATATAGATATATATATATAATGGTTAAGTTAGCAGTTAGAAAGATATATGTTGTTATATATGTATATATATTATATATATATAGCTATATATATGGATATATAGAACTCCGTGCTGGTCCTCATGACATGTTGTGGCCCCAGTAGTGGTTAAACCCTCGGATGAAATCTGTCGCAACAGTTGTGCCAGCTCCATGTTGGTGTTGCTTGATTTTGCTGGTTGCTCCTGCAACCCAGGAACACCCCTCAGCGGAATGCCATGTGGCCCCAGTAGAGGTTCCAAGCACCCCTTCTATAGATTTAAATAAATACCGAGTTTCAAAGCAGTGATATCGAGTATATATATACAGTACATATTAGTTATTATTAAGTGTTGCTGGGTTGGTTGCTATATACTAATAGCAGCAAGTAGCAGCATATATATACGTTGCTGTTGTTGCTAAGTTACAGAGTTGGTAGTAGCATATATATATATATATATATATATATATATATATATATTATTAAGGTCATTAGCTTCTACAATGTCAAACTTATAGCCAGTTTTACCTCCTTAAATATCACTTTTATTTAGTTAGTATTTTGAAAATTAGTATATTGCATTAAAACATGATTCATCACGCCATTGCAGATAATAATGTTTTTATTGATGATATTCTGTACTCACGGAATAATGATTTGCATCTATGAAATTTACTTATGAAGGATAATGGCGCAATCACATTTTATTGAGGCTTTGTTTTATTTTCTGAACTGAACTTGCAAGCAAGGTCAAACACTCTTTATGTGTAAGCAAGGTCAAACACTTTTATGTGTAAGCAAGGTCAAACACCCTTTATGTCCGAATGTTTGTATTAGTATTTAAATCTCCACTTTGTTTGGTAAAGCTTTCCTTCTGACTTTCTGAAATGAATATTAATAATTGAACACTTTCTAATTAAATATGTTACCAACTCTTCCAGAAAATATGTCTTCTGCATTTTATTTGTAATCCTCCGAACCGTATATAATTGCGATAAGGGAAAAAAATTTTTGAAGTCAAGATGAAAGGTGTATGGATATCGGCACACATCCACATTTATTTTAAGAGATGCGGATACCTACGCGACATCAATTACTATCATATATATATAAGTTATATAAGTTATATAAAGATATAGCAGCAGTATATATATATATATATATATAGGTAGCAATAGCATACTAAGGTTGGGTTATATTAGCTTTTATATATATATATATATATATATATAAGTATGAGGTATATATATATGTAAAACCATTATTAATTAACGTATTAGATCATGATTTCTTATCCCAATAAAAAAATTGTATAATTTGAAATGGGAGGACGATGTTTATTTTTATTTTGTTTTGAATTTTGATTTTTTTTTCTTTCTTTTTTCGTAACTATACACGACTTTATTGGCCAATTTAATTTTAATGACTGTTTTCGATATGTACTTTTTATTTGTTTCTAATTACTTTTTTTTTTAATAAATGGAAAATATAAAATCTGTAAATAATTATGAAGTAAATTTTTTCCCATTAAAAATAATGACTATGGTATTAATAACTATATTTATTTTAAAAGTAGCAGCAAAAAAATGTTTTCATTATTATTATTATTATTATTATTATTATTATTATTATTATTATTATTATTATTATTATTATTATTATTATTATTATTATCCCACTTTATTAGATCACATTTGAACTAATTTAGACCAAGATAGGTATTTTTTAATCAAAACCGACATTACTGATCATTTTCCTTGCTTTATGCAACGTAATGTAAACAAAACAATATAAAATAAAGGGTCGATGATGAAAACCGAAGTAGGGCAATCATAGATAAGGCAAAGAAAATGATTTCTCTTTTACATTTAATGATCAGATAGATAGATATGAGATTTAGCACCTATGTATCAGTAGCGGCTCGTGGACCGAAAACATGGGGGAGGCACTTCAAAATAATTAAATGTTATATATATCGCCTCTTGGCAGCAGCAGCAGCAGCAGCATATATATATGGGTGTTATGCTATGCTATATATATATAGTTGCTGGTTAATTATGTAAGCAGCAACCCTTCACAGCGACACGTGCTTTGCTAAGAATGTTGTTGGTTATATATATATAAGATATGAAAAGGGATACAAATGTATGTAAAGTACTCACCACCTATAGCTACTTGAAAAGAAGATCAATTCTCCTTCCGTTTCTTCTGCGAACTTATTTTATAATATTCATACCAGGGAGCTGGATGATTTGATAACTTTACTTAAAAGTTCCTCCCTGCTTTTGAAAGTATAGCCACTCTGACAGTCTGCCCTGGCTCATCGTGCTTCGGAGAGATGTCTTTATACGATTTAGAAAAGAAACTCCTTTCAACTGATGCCGTTGTTGCTGGAATTGTGGCGATCACTAAGATTCAGAAAACCCATCTTGTGAATCATTCTCTACGATGTATTTTAAAATAGTTTAAATGTCCTTTGTTTCGAAAGAGATTAGCATTTGTTTGGGCATCATAAATCACGGTTATTTCATTACGTAAAAATGATCTGTAAAAGATACCATATGTGGCCGTTAAAGAATCGCTTCTTCAGGAAACTTGATTTGGAAGTTGAGAATTTTGTGGGGATTCCCTAATTGTAGGAACTTATGACCGATAAATTTGAGAATCTTTCCCTCACCTGAATGATGATATCAATTATTTCATAAAGGTTTCTCCTCATAATGGTTGACAATACTCCTCTGGTGTTTGGGCCTCTCCCCCATATACTGGGTTAAGGTTACTAAGCAGCAGCAAAGAAGAAAGGATATATTGTTATGTTGTTATATATACATATATTAGCTAAGGTTAAGTTACAGCAGCAATAGCCAGCATAGCAAGCAGTATATATATATATAAGTGATATATATATATATGAAAGAGCAAATTTACCTGCTAATAACTCATATTTAGGGCGACAATTGTCGATTGTGCCACTTTCTGGTGCCTCTAAGCGACACAAACGTTTATTTTTATGATATCTTTGAATAAAAGTATTGCCTTTTACTCGTTTATTTAGGGAAGCATTTAAGACCTCGGAACATAAATTCAACAACAAATTCGTCCCAACATGGGACCCAATCCAAACAATGAATTCCGACAGTGAACCCAATCCCAACAACCTGTTTCAAAACAAAGAATTTCGAAATAAATGAAATGTCCCAACAAATTATAGTACAATAATGCGGAGTTAAAATCATATATCAGAACTTTACAAAATTAAGAAATTGAATATATTTATAAAAGTAATATAATAAAATATATATAATTATAAAATTGTTGCACTTATTTAACAAAGTAATTGCAATATAATTATTAATAAGAATAATTAATTTAATATATAAAACCAATTAAAACCACTTTATATTTATTATAAAAATGAATGAAAATATAGGAATATTTCAAATGACCCTTTTTCACTTATCATAACCTCAATTAAATTTTGGATCACCGCTGTGATGTTACCAATAATATGTATTAAATTAAAACATCAATTTACCTTCACTAAACTTCAAGTAGAATCTTATGGAGCCATGGAAAATGATTTATGCACCCGCATAAATAAATATACTGCCTGTTTTTATATTTCAGAGGGAAAAAATATACATTATAATAAAAGTATGTGAAATGGTAAAAAGAATGTATGTACAACTATATATATATATATACATGATATATCTATATAGTATGTATATACACAAATGCTTTTGTATAGATACACAAGGGTTTGGGTAGGTAAAAGTAACTTTGGGGAAGATATATTTTCTTGCTTTGGGCAAAAGACGCACTCTAACTTTCACTCTATTCCTTTCGTATCCATTTATAATCTCAACTGCTTGGCCTGGCTCTAGCAAGACGAATGAAGTGGCTTCACTAAGATTTTGTGAGCCAACCTCGATATTTTCCTATCGTGAGGGAATGGAAAATGCAAGGGGAGTTTTGTTATGCATAGCTGACACGATCTATTTTGTACCTAGAACGTTCGGGAACGACTTATTTTGATTTTGTACGAAGCTAACAAAACAAGGTTATCGTCTTGTGAAAGAGTTTTAAGTCTTAGTGGAAGAGGCTTTTAAGGGCATATATGCATTTTGTATGCAGTTTCTAGGCGAGGCTTGTTTGTTCAAATGAAAATGTTTTCTCTTGTATGAGTCAGAATTGAAATCGGGAGAACAGAGTAAAGAATTTGGTTTGTTGGAACTTGTAAAGGTTTCATAAACATTGCACAACCATGTTGATTTTAAAAATTGTTTTGTATCCGAAAACTAAATTCCGATAAAGGACCCCCCTTTAAGAAAGGAATCTTTATCTGAAAGATTTGAATGAATCAACATGGGTGTGCATTCTGTCCAAGGAAGAACACATACCTAGCATCCATCGAGATGGTAGTCCTCGCATCTTCAGGATGAAGAGCATGGTTAAGTTTACAAATTCTGGAACATAAAGAAGTTTACTGTCCAGAAGAGTTACATGCTAAACTCTGATAGATTTAAAACAAAATAGGAAAACAAGATAAGTCTGGTGTCTGAGGTATAATATTTGCGGATGTGTAGTGTAGATCTAAAAATTTGGTAAGTGGATACCAGTGGTGCACGGTAGTCCGAAACTATTTCTTATTCCTTACGGTCATTTTAAAACGCTTTTCTTTCTTAAGAATGTTGAAAGAGTTTTTTAAACTATTTTTATTAGAGGCGGTTTTAATTGTTACTTTACGTTGCTTTAACCTAATTTAAAATTAATCATGTATTAAAGCAAATGTTAATAATGTTAATATATCGCGAAATTGATATCAACTACTTAAAAGAAAAATATTAGATCAATACTTAATAAAACAAAGTTAGTTTTCTAATAATTAAATGGTCGCCAGATCAATCAATGATCGGATAAAGCTTTAAGATTAATTAAAAACAAAGCGGTAAACATTAAAGTTAATGGTTAGTTAAAACAAAGCAGTTACTGACTTAATTGTAAACTCGTAGCGGTGAATGCTAAGAATATTTTTTCTAAAAATTAAAAAAAATAAAGCTAAATTAAAAACTAACTTGTAAAAAATGAAGCTAAAAACTTCTTCTTAAAAGTGCTAGAAAAACTGTAAAACTAAACGAAGCTGTGCAAAAAAAAATTAATAAAGCTAGCTTATTTTCTTATTATTTTTTTTTATATATAAAAAAAGTATTTTACTTTTTTATTTTTTATCCTATTTTTTATTTTTAAAAATTGGTTGTTCCCCCCTCTGAGTGAAACACATTTATGTTGTAAAAAAAAAAAAAAATAAGCGCGATTATAACTATGAAACTAATGCGGATTAATCTTAGTAATATAAACAAAACTTATGCTTTAAGTTCAAAACTAAATGCTTTTCGTTTCTTCCTTCGATGCTACAAAAGAAATTAAACGTTTGGCAAAAGTTTTCTCAATTGTAAAACTAGGTTATTTTAAAATTAAAATTGATATTTTTTAAATATCAGGAGAGCAAAAAAAACGTGTTTCCAAATCTGGAAAGATTCTTATATATATACAACGTGTTCATCGGAACATCTTTGAAAGCTACTCTAAAAAATAGATACTTTCACTAATCTAAAAGAGCAAAAAAAAAATCAAAAAATGTTATCATCAAAATCTGTTCATTGGACATCTTTTAAATCAACGCTGTAGGAAAATAACGGTATAAATTCCTTATCTATCTGCTTTAGGAGAGGCTGTCTCAATCGTTTGAGTCTCCTTTTACGAAGTTTATGAAATAAACTGTTATTTAAAACCTTTGTTTTTTTTTTTTTTTTTTTAAATTTATATTAAAAAATTAAAAGAATGGAGCGGCTAACTATAAAAACATAGTAAACAACGTTATCGTACATCTGGCTACTTTCGCAACGTAATCAACGACTGGCTTGGTTACTTTTAGGATACTCAGGAAAAACACAGGGGAAAACATCATCCCAAAAACTGGTAACTTCCTTTAAAAGGACCTAACTTTCAAGCGCTATTACGCAACATCAGACATGATGAGATGAAATAACTTAAGTCTTTTCCGTTTGAAGACCGGCTCGGTTACTTTACCTTAGAACGCTGTTATGTAACATCAAACATAATAAGATGTATTACGCAAGTCTTTTTACGAAGGATTGCATTCAACAGAGCTATGATTTACTTTTAGTTACCGGTTCCCTTTTAAAATCAATAATAAAATTAAAAAAAAAAAAAAAAAAAAACGATAGATGCCGCTCGAAACGGGCTTCCTGTTGCTTCCGACAGTTTCGGAGCAAGATTTAAACCTTTATTTAAAAACTGACTGAAAATCATATCAAACATGGGTATACGCATCCTGAACATCCAGAGACCCGCTTGATTGTTTCAAAATTTTTAAGGGGAAAATACCGGGGAAAACTTTCGGCCCACGAGTAACTTCCCTTAAAAGGACTTGATCATCAGAGCGTCGTTAGGTAACACCTGTCTAAAGAGATATGAACCAACTCAAGTCTCTTTTACGGAGGACTACGCTACCATCCCATGATTTTTACATGGCGTGCTGTTATAAGTTGCTGTTGCGTTGCTGGGCTGGCAGCAGCGTTGCTGGCTGCTGGCTGCGGGCTGCTGGGCTAAGGCTGCTAAGGCAGCAGCAGCAGCGCAGCGAAGAAGGCGCTGCGCAGCAGCAGCTGCTGGCAGCAGTTATATATATACATATATATATATATATATGTTGCTATATAGCAAGTATATATATATGTATATATAAGGGTTGCTATATATATATATATGGCTAAAAATTCGTGGCTTTCCACTCCTAACCTATCTTTCTTGTTACTTTCAACAAGGTGCTTTTGAGGAAATAGGCACTGTCGCCTGGTTTACTTTAAACGCTATTTTCCTCCCTATTACAATCAAACCGAAAATGATCAACGGATAATCTGTCGGCTGAAAATTAAAAAAAAAAAACCGTTTTTAAAAAAAAAAATGCTTACAGAAATTTGTGGCTTTTTACTTAAACTGTTAGTCGTTCTGGGCCGAGCTTCTTGCTTACAAGCACGGTTATCCAGATATGTGTTCGCACACATACATAAAACCTTTATTCTAGGACCGATATTAATAAATTAAAAAGAATGAAACAACTGGCCATTTAAAATATAGTAACCACGTCATGTCACACATCTTACAACTCAAAAGACCGGCTCGTTACGTTAGGGGTTCTTTATTATATATATATATATATATATATATATATTCTTAATGAAATCGAACTCTGGGGTCGGCAAAATTGCTTACATAGTTCGATTCTTCTTCGTCTTCTTCTTCCTCTTCCTCCTCGCTAGGATCTGTATCCAGCGGTTGTTCTCGGGCTATATAAACTCTCGTAGTTCTTTTCGCGTGAGATCGGTGAGGTTCGTATTCCTCTTTATTACTGGAGGAAGTCCTTTGACTTTTCTGGTCCCCTTCTTTATCCTCATATCTCTGTTTGTAAGAGGATTTCTTTGAACTCCTTGGAGAATCTCTGTACTCAGTCATTCTCTGGCCTTTGGCTACGAAAACCCTCGTTTTCTGTGATACTGGGGTGATTCCCCGTGGATCACCTCTATAACTAAAACTTTGAAATGAATTCGCGGTTCCCCGTGGAACATATTCATTTTTTAAACTACCTTGCCCTATTGGGTCTTTTACTTGTGCGTTTCTTCTTTCCGCCCGTGCAGAAGAAGCCTTCAAACGCTTTAAACTACCTTGCCCTATGGGGTCTTTTATTCCTTCCTGGGGTGGATGGGTGCCTTGACCCTGTCTGCTCTGTCCTGGAGAGGCATACATCTGTGCTTGATTTCTGCCGGACAATTCCCAAGGGACGTTCCCTTGCTGTGGCTGCGTCACCGTGCGTTCGGTGGGAGCGGGGGCCTGTCCCCGAACCTGGTTAAGGTCGAAAGGTCGACTGTCAAAACCTGGCTGAGTCATGGGAGAGTTTACCGTGCTTTCCCATGTGTTCCTATAATAACTACCTTCACCACTCCAGTTTGCCTGAAACTCTTGGTGAGTCGTGATAGGTTCTGTACCTAACCCTACTGTGGGTTTCACCGTGTTATTTACGTACTTAGATACGAAGCTTGCTGTGGACCCCTCTGGGTCTTTATCATAGCAGAAACTTTGATCTGCTGGTGTGATTTCCGAAGGACGGATATTACGATAAAACTGTGTTGCTCTGCCGCGGCAATCATCTGTATCGCTTCCACCGGGCTGTTCCCGTGGGTATTCATCTGCTGCTGGGTTCTTTAACCTTCGTTGGGGCATGGGCATTTACTGTGCCTACCCATGTATCTCTACCTGGCCTCGGGGCATACTGACCTTTGTTACTGCCCCTAGATCACTTAAAATTTATGGTTAGCTATAGTAAGTTCTGTACTTTACTTTGTGTCATCTAAAAAAACTGTTTTCTGAGCAACTTTGAGTTTCCGTCCCTCCCGGGAGTCTTTACTTCGTCTCTCAAGTCTGTAGCCCTCTTTAGGGCCGTTGCTATCCTCACTTTAGAGAATAAAACGAACTCTTTTTAGAACCAACACAAAACTATGGCTAAAAACGCATAAAATGAACGAAAAGTAATCACTGGCTATCACTGTTACGTTTGTCTTAAAAATTAGCACAAAATTTGCTTAATTTTAATCAAAAAAACACATAAGCTGAGTAGCTGATATGGTTTTTTAAAGTATAAAAACTGATTAAGAGGTGTTAATCATAAAAACAGAAGACACTTTTTAGTCTTGTTCGATTTGCCAAAACTTTCTAATAAAGACACTTTTAGTCTCGATTGACTATATGTATATATATATCTCTGTATAGATATATATATATATGCTTGCTTTAAAAAAAACACTGTAATCTCGTTGACTGGGGTGAGAAAGTAGAAGGTATATATATATATATGAGTATATATATAGTCTCTGTGAGCAGTTATATATATATGCAAGATACAGCATAGTATATATATAGCAGCAAGGTTATGCTGGGTTGCTGCTGGTTGCTATATATATGTTGGAAGAGCATATATAAGCAGCATATATATATATATATATATATAAGGTTATTATATAAGCCGGCTACGAAGAAAATATATTTCAAAGAAAATATAAAAAAACTTTATTTCCAAAAAGCTAATAAACGTCTCCGTATATAGTTGTTAGCAGCATATCCGTATATAGCAGCAGCGTTGCTGGTTATACACACGGCTACATATATATATATTATGGTATATATATAAGGTTAAGTTATATATATATATATATATATATACATATAGTTATATATATACATATATTAAGGTTAGTTATGCTATATATATGCGCTGGCTTAAATAAATATATGCCTATATATTTATAATTGCTTATTTCTTAAACCGCTACTTTGAACGTGAAATAAAATTTTCTAAACGGAGAGAAAATAGTAATGACAATATATATAGACTATCTATAATCTCTTCATCTCTATCTTTCTCTCGTTCTCTACGTTTACGTTTGACCTTCAGATGTGTGCTATAAGCTTCTATACGCATGCGCGAGTGGGTATGGGTGTGTGTGTGTGTTTGTGTTTTATGCGTAACTTTTTGTTCAATCGGTCTACGTCTGCTTGCTCAATTCCTCTCTTCCTCTCTTATTCTTTTTCTATATATATATATATATATATATATATATATATATGCTATCTATATATATTCTCTCTTTCTCTCTTTCTCTTTTTCTATATATATATATATATATATATATATATATATATATATTTATTGAGTGAATATTAGTACTTTACCAAAGTTTAGAGAATGGAAGGTTAATTGAAGAGAAAGTGTTTAAGAAAAGGGTAAACAGAGTTTGGAAAATCAATTATTTTTCAATATCAATAATTATTTTACGCACTTAATCTGGGTTTACCTTCGATTAAATTGATAAGACTTACTTGCTACCCGTTATCAACTTAAAAATTAACACGTTACACATATTTTTGTCAACTCTGACAATATAACACACTTAAGAATATATATATATAAAAATATATGCTTAATTACCCTCTAAAATTACACACTTTTATGAAACCAAAACCATAAAATATAAAACACATCTTATCAACTACATAAAAACCAATTTATGGATGATCACCCGAAAATAAAAATACTTAAAATTAAAATATTTTTGACAACCTGTTTTACATAAGCATGCAAAAGAAAATATTTTAATTATATTATTTCAATGATAATATTGTATCTTTATTTTTAATAGTGTTGCACGCGCAACTTTAAATGTTTCTATATTTCATGGGGGGGGAAGGGGTAAGAATTTTTCTTCTTTTCGATATTATGGAGAACCCTTTTCTCCGACTTGGCTAGGAGCTTCCTTTGTGAAGCTGTTGTGGGAGAACCCTTTTCTCCAACTTGGCTAGGAGCTTCCTTTGTGAAGCTGTTGTGGGAGAACCCTTTTCTCCAACTTGGCTAGGAGCTTCCTTTGTGAAGCTGTTGGTGGTGAGAGAGGCCTTCTCTCTACCGTTGACTGCTTAGCTGGGGAAAACTCTTCCCTTAAAAATTAAAAAAACTTTATTTTTTTAATTAGAAAATCTTACTTGTATATCTTTTTTCCATGTATTGGCTCCTTAGTGAAGGTTGTGGGTTGTTGTTTGGGCTGGCTGGCTGTTGCGCTGTTTGCATCTGGCTACTACGAAGATTCCATTCAATTCTGGCATTCAGGTTGCCAATTGTCGATTGTGCCACTTTCTGGTGCCTCTAAGCGACACAATCGTTGTTAAGGATATCTTGAATAAAAGTATTGCCTTTTACTCGTTTATTTAGGAAGCATTTAAGACCTCGGAACATAAATTCAACAACAAATTCGTCCCAACATGGGACCCAATCCAACAAGGGACTAAATTCTGACAGTGAACCCAATCCCAACAACCTGTTACAAAACAAAGAATTTCGAAATAAATGAAATGTCCCAACAATTATAGTACAATAATGCGGAGTTAAATCATATATCAGAACTTTACAAAATTAAGAAATTGAATATATTTATAAAAGTAATATAATAAAATATATATAATTATAAAATTGTTGCACTCATTAACAAAGTAATTGTAATATAATTATTAATAAGAATAATTAATTTAATATATAAAACCAATTAAAACCACTTTATATTTATTATAAAAATGAATGAAAATATAGGAATATTTCAAATGACCCTTTTTCACTTATCATAACCTCAATTAAATTTTGGATCACCGCTAATATGTATTAAATTAAAACATCAATTTACCTTCACTAAACTTCAAGTAGAATCTTATGGAGCCATGGAAAATGATTTATGCACCCGCATAAATAAATATACTGCCTGTTTTTATATTTCAGAGGGAAAAAAATATACATTATAATAAAAGTATGTGAAATGGTAAAAAAGAATGTATGCAATAACTATATATATATATATACATGATATATCTATATAGTATGTATATACACAAATGCTTTTGTATAGATACACAAGGGTTTGGGTAGGTAAAAGTAACTTTGGGGAAGATATATTTTCTTGCTTTGGGCAAAAGACGCACTCTAACTTTCACTCTATTCCTTTCGTATCCATTTATAATCTCAACTGCTTGGCCTGGCTCTAGCAAGACGAATGAAGTGGCTTCACTAAGATTTTGTGAGCCAACCTCGATATTTCCTATCGTGAGGGAACGAAAAATGCAAGGGGGAGTTTTGTTATGCATAGCTGACACGATCTATTTTGTACCTAGAACGTTCGGGAACGACTTATTTTGATTTTGTACGAAGCTAACAAAACAAGGTTATCGTCTTGTGAAAGAGTTTTAAGTCTTAGTGGAAGAGGCTTTTAAGGGCATATATGCATTTGTATGCAGTTTCTAGGCGAGGCTTGTTTGTTCAAATGAAAATGTTTTCTTGTATGAGTCAGAATTGAAATCGTGGGAAGAGAGTAAAGAATGCGGTTTGTTGGAACTTGTAAAAGCTTTAGTAAACATATTACCACACCATGTTGATTTTAAATATTGTTTTGTATTCAAAACTGAATTCCGATAAAGGACCCCCCTTTAAGAAAGGAATCTTTATCTAAAAGATTTGAATAAATATATATATGTTGCTATATATATATATATATATAAGTTATATATATATATATATATATATATATATATATATATATTAAATAAGGTTTTATTTTATTTAATTTTTTAAAAAAAAAAAATAGTTTTCTTTATTTTATTTTGTTTCACATATTTATTGCAAACTGGCAACTCTATTTATGAGAAGTGTTGCCAGGAGGAATTTTATGACGTTTTCAGTATTCGAGAGAAGGCCTTGTGGAAAAATCCTCAAAATAGACAAAATAAGAATACGATTTCTTTTACGTTGCCATGACAACCAGTGTTTTGAAAGCATTATAATTACGCTCTCTACGGAGGCACAAATCGAAATTCCTCCAGTCAATGATCCTTATGAAAAATAATGTTTCGGAAGAAAATAAATGATTTTAATGTAAAATTAGAGTCATTGTTTAACATTTTAAACATTATTTTAATAGTAATAAATAGTAGTTTGAATTATTTTCTTACATTAGTTGCTTTTATTTGCTTTTATTTTTTTTACAGGAGGCCCGGCCTCCTGTGCTTCCTCTGTAAAACCGCGTCTGCTATGTATATCACCTATACAGCTGCTATAATGAAACCTTCCAGATAAAAACTAAAAAAAAAATAGAATGTAGTAGGGTGCCCATAGCTAACATCGGGTCTACCAAATTTAATAATAATAAAAAAACACCCTATACCATAACTACTAAAAAGAAACTACCAAAGAGGAATTATTAACTACTAAAGAGGAATTATTCCTTTCCAGCTATTTAACAATGAAAAATATTTAAAAGCATTTCCAAAAAAAAGGCGTAGGAGGATTATTACATGGATAAATTTTGCGTCACAAACAAAGGCTCGAAAGCAACATGGACCGAGTTAAAAAAAAAAATCAATATAAGTAAAAAACATACTTATAAAAATGAAGGTTGGAAGATGAAATAGAACTAGAGAGAGAATGATGGCTTTATCTCATGGACAATCAAAAATGCAAGTTATAAAAATCAGTAGATTCTCAGTTATTAGAATGTTATGAATAGTGTTAGAATGAGTAAAGTTTATATATATATATTAGCATATATAAATATCATCATATATATATACAAGTTAAGGCAGCAGCAGGCAGTATATATATATATATATACAGCATAGCAAGAAATATATATATATATAAGGTTATATATATATATATATATATGAGCACTCCAAGCTCAGTGGTAGAGCACTCGCCTAGCAAGTGAATGGGCCCAGGCTCGAGACTGGGTGGAGCGAGAGAATGTGAGATATTCTCTATTAACTCTAGCTTCGTCCCATTCAGACAATGTTAATGAGTACATTTGTGGTGTGCTTTTCTACAAATGGGAATTAAGTGGTGCCGATAAGTATGATTGTGCCACGTATGTTATGGTACAATAATTTTACAAAAAAATTGTCAAAGAATGAACAATTTACGTTATTAAAAATACTGATAGGCCCATACAAAATAATATTAAAAAGTGACAAAACAAAAACAAAATTTGGCCACGATGATATAAGTTTGTCACCTAAAGCGCATGGTCGTAATCTGCGGGGGTACTATGGGCATCCATATCGATTTGCAAGGCAAACCCCCTTTGTACTGACCGGCATATGGCGCGGCGCATGGCGCGGCAGCAGTTAAGCGTGTTGCGGTTATTGCTGGCTAAGGCTGCTGGCGTTATATACATACAAGGCTGGCTAAGCTGTTGCTGAGCAGCGCTAAGAGCAGCGTGCTGGCTGGGCTGCTGCTGCGCTGGCTATTGGCTGGCTACGCTGGGCTGCATATGCTGGCTGGCATATGTTGCATATGGGCAAAAATATAAATATATTGGGAGCATAAAGAGGGAAGGCTAGCAGCAGCTGGCTGCTGGTTGCTGGCTGCTGCTGGGTTGGCTACATATACATACTATAAGCAATATAAGTTGTTGGGTGTTAAAGGCTGCTAAGCATGCTATAAGTTGCTATACAAGGCTATATATGACTATTGTGTTTAAGAGAAAGAGATATTAATATAACTTTCCGCATGCTCAAACATTTTCGTTAGCTGTTCGCCCCTGAATATATATATATGGTTATATATGCATATGTTAGCATGGCTGTTATTGGTTATTACATGGCTGCTATTACAAGGTTGGTTACAGCTAGCAAGAAGGCATATACTGGAGAAGCAGCAGCAAGGCTGCTAATATATGATATATATAGTTAATATATATATATATATATATATATATATAATATATTATTATTATTGAAAGAGTATATAAAAAGCAAAGTTATATATATATATATTATATATATATTACTATAGGGGAAAGAGATATGCTAGATTTATTTTCAAGAAATACTCAATAAATGTTTCTACGAATATATAAAATATTTAATAAAACTTATTTAATTTGTAAGAATATTCTGTAATCAACTTAAACCATTTAATGTAAATAACTTTAAATATATATATTATACAGCAGCATATTTCAAACAGGTTCAGGACATACAGCAGCAGCAGCAGCAAGGCGCTAAGGTTATTGGGCTAAGGCTAAGGTTGGCTAAGGCATAAGGCTATATATATTACAGGGAAGGCTGCTGCTGGGCTGCTGGCGCTGGCTCAGCAGCAGCAGCAGCATATATATATATATATACAAGGTTATGTTTTATATATATATATATGAGTTATATATAGCAAAGAATAAAGGACATACTGCTGCTATATACTATGCTGGTTTTATATTATAGTTGTTGGGTATATATATATATATATATATATATATAGTTATAAGGTTGCTAACGTACTTCCAAAATTATTACATACAAATACTGGTGATCAAGTTCAAAAACAGATAAGCAATTGAATTTAAAATCTACAAGATATAATCACAGTCTAATAATATAGTCAACGCAAAGTGAAGAAAACCACCTTATACTTGATTGTCCTTGTAGTAAGCGTATAGTGAAACCAAAGAACGAACGAACATTCGTGTGCGAAAGAAAACGTATGTTGGAACAAAATCTATTATATTATGTTGAGTATAGGAGTGTTGGGCAGAATTAATTAACACAGCAGCATATATATATATATATAAGGCAGCATATATATATTGCTATATATGAATATAGAGAGAGTATATATATGTATATATATATATATATATGCTATACCTCGCCTTATAGAAATGGGTTATTTTTATTTCTATTTATTTTCTTTAGATCGTTAAGAAATAATGCATTTATTAATTTTCATTGAGAAAACGTTTCTTTTAAAAAGAATAAATATGAAATAATAGGCCTCCCAATTACTTATTTGTAACATTTGTTTATGGACGAAAATATCAATTATATCGACGCCAGCCGATTTTCATGAAACTTATATGAAATGTTTGAAATGATCTGTACAAAAAAAAAACGCAAAACCAAACGCAAAAAAAAAACCAATGTAAAAAAGCCTGAAAAAGCTATGAAGTCTCCAAATTTTATTTTCAAAGCCCATTTACCGTCAGATGGTTTTAAAAAAATAAAAATTTATAAACAACGGTTATAGTACCCTTATGTTAAATGAAGTCAAAATAAATTAATTCAATTTACAAAAATTTAGAGAGTTGTTTTGATAAATTCTTCAGGTAAAATGATTGTTGTAACTCAAAATTATTGTCTTTAATTGTTGAATTTTAAAATTAAAATTTGGCAGGAAATTTAATAAAATTTTATGATTGATAACAAAAAGGCAACATATTAAATGCTATTTTCTTAGCAATAAAAAATTACTAAATTCCTTGCTCAATAGGCTAATGGGTCCGTTTTTATGAGAATCAAGTCTAGGCATGAGAAAATTGTCACCAAATTTGCCGATATTTTTGAAACTTTAATAAATTCAAAAAAAATTATATGTTGATAACATAAAAATCACAGTTTTAACATATTTAAACAAAAAAAAAAGTTTGAATTTGATGATGATTCAATATATTTTCGCCATTCATAGGACAAGCTGCGTCATCTGACCCAATCCTGAAGCTTTTTTAAGCTCGAAAAAATATAATAGTATTAAATTATTAATAAAAATTAATAACTTTAGATTGGGCAAACAAAATTATTGCACAATTATTATATTTTATATCAAATTAACAAAAGAATTCGAAAAAAACACCGAAGGAGCTTTCAAAATAGGGTCCTAATAAAGGCTTCTATTAATGCTACAGTTAAACGGAATACATTGGTGGAGAGTCGCTGGTCCAGAAGGTAGTAAAAACAGTAGTCTGCGCGTTAATATTACATGAAAGAATACATTTTTGGAATCCTCGTAAAAATTTTACATAGGAAAATAAAAATAACAAATATTTTATTTTATAAGGCACAATAGGGGGCTCGAGCCGTTAGGGAACATAGGGGGGATGTTTTCCATGCCCGCGGAGGTATCCCCGCGACACCCAAATACCAAAGAAAGGGTTCCTGAGACCCTCCCCGGAGGGGGAAATAATCCTACCCCGTAGTTCCCCCGGAAGGCCGGGAGACCCCCAACCCTGCCATGGGGGCGGTATACCCTTGGATTTCTTAGTAAAAAAAAAAAATTTAATGGAAAGTCTTCTTATTTTAACGAGAAACCAATAAAAGGTCTCTAAATAGCTTCTAATCATATTACTATAATTATTAACAATATTTTTTTTTATTTTATTTTTTTTTTTACATTTTCCTATCCAAAATTTTACGAGGATTTCAAAAATGTATTCCTTTTCGCTGTAGCTATAGTTTTTGAGATTTTTTTTTTTTTTACATTTTCTGACCAGATTGGGCAAACAAAATTATTGCACAATTATTAAGATTTATATCAAATCTAACCAGACGCTGACCAGGCTTTTGTTTACTAAATTTAGTTCAGAAAAATTCCGCATTATGACGTCATGTGTAAGGCATTTATGAATGGCCGATCCCAGTTTGCTTTGACTATAGTATTAGATTGTGAAATAATCTACAACCTTTATTAATGCGATAAATACTAACAGCCATTCAAAATGGCCGCCTTTTGACTTAACACAAGCTTCAAGTCTGTGAGACATCCGTCTATTGCGTCAAGCACGACCAACATTGGAAAGTTTTTTTATAGCCAGCTTTGCTTTAATTAAAAAACCGATATTTCGGAATAGTCTTGAGTAGATCGTATGCTATAAAACTGCCCATAAATAATTGGTAATCCAAAGGTCTAGGATCTGGCCTGCCAGATGACTAATCGTCAACAGTCAGAAAATGGAAAACATTGTCCCTGAGTAAACTGAATCCTGCTGAAAAGTTCACGGTTCATTGAGAAGAAGGTCTGACCTAGTAGGTTTACCACACCCACCACAGAGGCCGAGGTTTGAACATCTTTTTCACAAAAATGGTTTTCTGTGACCTCATCGGAATTCACTCCTCACACCAAACCATCACAGAAGTCGAATGATGACCTCTATAGACATGTGGTACAAGTTCTGCTGCTTCTTTAAATTATGTATCATACACCCTACTGTTTTATTTTTCCACGGTGGCTATGATGCGCATACTCAGCCAACGGGCTTTTAAACTTCTCCCTTACCCTTCTTTAGGTCATCCTTGAGTAAATATGAGGTGCGTCTTTTGTAAGTGTTTACCTCTCTGACGATGCGCTACATGAAATTTTAATATATCTGCATTTCACGTCACATGAGATTTTCTTCCTTTTATGGCTTTGCTAGCATGCGGTATCCGAACAGAACCTGGCCTACTAGATCTATGGCGATATTACATACCACCAGCATCCTCGTATAACTCTATGGCAGGATACACAAACTTACTGATAAATACCTAGCGGTTGCAGAGTCTTGAAAATGGAGCTCTTCTATGCCAAACTTATATAGCCCTATAACAGCAAAAATGTCTTGTTTATCGCCAATCTCCATAAGAACAGTGTCAAAGCTTGAAGTGTGGTTATAAACGTGTAGACACAATAAATTATAGCCTTTGTTATACTAATTTCTTACTGGGATTTAGCAACTTCAATATTGTAACAGTATTTTTGGAAGAACTTGGTATATATATATATATATATATAATCGAAGAGCTGGCTGGCTGGTTACTATGTTGCGCCATATGGCTGCTGGCTAGCTGCTGCTGGCTGCTGCTGCTGCTGCTGGCTACAGCGCTGGGTACAGCAGCCAGCGCTGGCTGGCTGGCTGGGCTGGCTACAGCTGCTGCTGCTGGCAGCAAAGGCGAAGGCAATAAGGCATGTACAATGGGCAGCATACATGCTGCTGCTGGCTGCTGCTACAGCTGGCGCTGGCTGTTGCTGGGCCATGGCTGGCAAGGCTACTTAAGGTTAAGAGCAGAAAGATAGCAGGTTATTGTTAAGAAAAACTTGTCAAGTATTTATGTTTTTATTAGTTTACTAAGATATATATATATATATATATAATATTATTTAAATCAAATAAAATTTTAATAAAAAATAAACAACATATTGAATATAGTGCACTGTTATAAACTCAATATTATTATTATTATTATTATTATTATTATTATTATTATTATTATTATTATTATTATTATTATTATTATTATTATTATTATTATTATTATTATTATTATTATTATTATTATTATTATTATTATTATTATTCGTGGAGTGACCGAATGGCTAGGGCCATGGAAATTATCTCTCTTGTCAGCAACATACGACAGTTTGAATCCCGGCGAACTCACTTTTACTTGCCAGTAAAATCTTTATTTGCTAAAATCTATTACGGTTATTGCAAAATTAGTATTGCTAAAAATTATTATTATTACTATTTTCTATGAATAATAACAATAATAATAATACATAATAATAATAATAATACACACACACACACACAATAATAATAATAATGTATGATGCATTAATAATAATATGCATGCATGTATTCTTTAATATTTATGATAATAATGTTGATATCACATACATCTATAAGAATAATAATAATAATAATAATAATAATAATAATAATAATAATAATAATAATAATAATAATAATAATAATAATAATAATAATAATAATAATAATAATAATAATAATAATAAATAATAATAATAAATCCAAAAATAAAATATTTTTCATTCTTTATCTATTTGCGGTTACTATTTGTATCCTTTTTTTTCATTCTGCTAATGTTAAATAAGCATAATGTAAAAAAAAAAAGTGTTGAATAAACAGTTTCCTCTCACTGATGAATCAAAGCGCTGCTAATCTGCGAATGAAAAGCGCTCTAAATAAATACAGGTGAAAGAATTAATAATAGATTATTATTTTTTTAATTCTTTGGGGTTTTTTAAATAAATATTATGTTCAGGTTTTAATTTTTTTTTTTAAATTTATTATTAGTATTATTATTAATTATTATTATTATTATTATTATTATTATTATTATTATTATTATTATTATTATTATTTTTATTATTATTATTATTATTATTATTATTATTATTATTAATATTATTATTATTATTATTATTATTAATATTATTATTATTATTATTATTATTATTATTATTATTATTATTATTATTATTATTATTATTATTATTATTATTATTATTATTATTATTATTATTATTATTATTATTATTATTATTATTATTATTATTATTATTATTATTATTATTATTATTGGTTTTGCTATATTGTTAGATTGATATTATTTATATAGTTGTTGATATTAAACTTTTTGGTTTAGTTGTGGATATTCTTTAAGAGTTAATGGGTTTTATGTGATAGTTTAGTGTTATAATAAGGTTGATTTTACTGATGATTGATTATTATAGTTGTAGGTTTTAATGTTATATAAAACCTAATTTAAGTTATGTGGTTTATTTTCCTCAGTTTGGGGGCGGTTTCATTATTGTTTTATTTACTTACTTATATAATTATTCATTTATTTGCTTATATTTTTTATTTTTGACTTGAGAAGTTTTCTTATAGATTTCGAGATATATATATATATATATATATATGAAAGGTATATATATATATATATATATATAGTTATATAAGAAGAGTATATATATATATATATATATATATATATATATATATATATATATATATATATATATATATATATATATATATATATAATATTGGAAAGAAGAAGGAGAGTTTGAAAATGTGTATTGTGGAGAGGAGCGATAATAATCTGAAGGTCCTTTCAAGAAGTGATTTGACGATGTTTTCAAGGGAGAGAGTGTTTTTGGCTTAAAGTAATTCTAACTACTTAATTAGAAAAAAATCTTTCGATTCGGAATTTAAAAATATAAAATTTATCCTTTTAATTAATTTCATTTGAAATCAGAGTTGGAGGAACTACAAAATTTTAAAATTTTTAATATTAAATACAAAAATAAAATAAAAAAGAAGAAATTTAAAATAATAAAGTTCTTGTAGAAAGTGAAGCTGCGTTTCTCGAAGGAGACGAGTATATGAAGAAAATTTTTAAAAATTTCTTCCCCAGGTAGTAAGGGGCTGAAAACCCCCTTCTACTAATTTATTCTTTTTGTGAATGGTGGTGATATTTGTAAATGTTTATCACCCACCAACACCACTTTGCAGCCATGCAGGAAATGGTGATATGTATAAATAAATAAATAAATAAATGAATAAATAAATAAATAAATAAATAAATAAATAAATAAATAAATAAATAAATAAATAAATAATATATATATATATATATGGACATTTATAAGATGTTGACTCCGTTTATACGGGGAAAATTTCGATAAGAAAACAACGAATTTCGGGCCTTTGTCTTTATTGCTGCAATTTCTATTATTTATTAGCGTTATTTGCATTTTTAATTTTTAAGAAATTAACAAAGATTTTTATTATTATTATTATTATTATTATTATTATTATTATTATTATTATTATTATTATTATTATTATTATTATTATTATTATTATTATTATTATTTAATAGGAATTTAATTTTTTTTTTAAGTTCTTTCATTTTTATTATTTGATTTTCGATTATTATTATAATTTATGGGTATTTTTATTTAAAAAAACTCCCCCGACCCGTGAGCTTGCGGGCAATTTTCGCCTGCGGACGGGGGATGATAGAGGGGGGGGCCGAAGGCCCCACCCCGGATCAAAACATAAAATATATAAAAATATCAAATATCAATTTATTATTGTCAAGGTGTTTCTACAAACTTTACGTATACATTCATCAAATTTAAACTGAAATAAATAGCCTAAGCACGGCCTAAGCTACTCATTTTTATAAGACTATAGGTGTGAAGCACAAAAAAATATATATCAATTTCTTTTTAATTTTTGTTAATATTAATTAAATTACATTTGAAAATCCAGTATTTACTAATGTATTTAACCTCAAATCATTGAAATTACGTTACATTTTTTATTGATTTTCCTTCCTGAGTCAACATCTTATAAATAACTTATATATATATATATATATATATATATATATATATATATATATATATATATATATATA
>JABUQX010017053.1:0-2500 GCA_015478945.1 Trachelipus rathkii | reverse complement strand
CATCAGAATTGCAAATCCATCTATCCCCCTCTCTCATACCTTTCCACAGCAACACAAACACATTTCAAACCACCCCACCACTCATTTTCACCGTTTCCTTTCATCTTTGCTTTCAGGTCACAGCGAGCAAATCAAGATGGCCCTTTCTAAAATACACCCATACCTCTCTCGCTCATCTCCTCAACATTATTCCTCTGACATTTCATATACAAAGATACGATTCATACATTTTCGCCGAAGGAGAGAAGGGCGCTTACTGCGATTCACGAACTTCTCCGAGGCATGCATAAGGATTCCTGGCAAAAGATAAGCTGGTAGTAGGCAGCCAACCTAACTAGCCCACCGTCCCTTAGTCGCCTTCTACGACACGCAGGGACATACGATGTTGGCAATTTTTTCTCCCTACTTGTATGGATATAAGGGATAGGATGTCTGTAAGATGTTGGTCTAGAAGAGGGGTGTGTATGTGTAGATGATATGTTGTCTGGAGGACGTAAGTGTGGATATGAACGCATAACAGAAAGGCGAACCATTAGGCCACAGGAAGTCATACCCATACCATAAGCAGAAATGGGTAATATATACGTATATAATATATATATATATATATATATAATATATTAGTATATATATAATATATATTATATATATATATATATTATATAGTATATTATATTATATATATATATATATATATATATTATATATATATATATCATATAATATATATAATATATATATATATATATATATATATATATATATATATATATATATATATATAGGCCTATATATAAAATTATTATTGATTATTATTTTTAAAAGTACTTATCTGAATAAATTATTATTATTATTATTTATGATTATATTATTATTATTATTATTTAATTGATTATTTTATTATTATATATTATATTATTATTGAGTTTTAATATTATCCAAAATTCTTAATATTTCCTCACTTATCCGGCAAAATAATAGGCAGAAAATTGACGATGACGATGACGATGACGACGATGATTAAAAAAACATGCCGATTTTTGCCGAATGACGATGACGATTGACGATTATCGTCCCATCACTCAAGTATATATATATAATATAATATATATAATATAATATTATATATATATATATATATATATATAAATATATATAATATAATATATATATATATAAAATATATATATATATATATTATATATTTACAATAACCGCCTAGAAAGACGTTAGTAAGTTTCTTGTAATCGGGAAATAAAAAAATTTTTGCCAACTTGGGGATCGAGACACTGCATGCTGCAGCTGATAATTATCAACATTAACCGTTGAGCCATCCTGAAAGCAAAAAAAAGAAACCTTGTATTCAAGAAACAACTTTAGACGAGCGGATTCCCCGCCCACTGTGATATATATATTATATATATATATATTATATATATATATATATATATATATATTTTTTCTATAAGAGTTTTTTTAGTATATTTATACAATAGTATATATATATATATATATATATATATATTATATATATATATATATATATATATATATATATATATATATATATATATATATAATATATATTATATATATATATATATATATATTATTTATATATATATATATATATATATATATATATAGATAATATATATAATATAATGATATATATATATATAATAATATTATATATATATATTCAATATATATATATATATATATATTTATAATAGTATTATATGTTTTATGTTCAAACAATATGCGTAAGTGTCACTGATGTCTTGTAGATAATTATTAATCTCCTCGGAAGTATGACCCTGGGAGAGTTATCACAAGCATGGTTCCAACTTTCTTCCATCTGTCCCATAAGCACTCACATTTCCTGAAGTGTTATTGTTAGTATTTAAATTATAAATATCATATAAACCGTGTTACAGTATTTTTTATGTTTTCATCGTCCCAAAATGATAACACCTTTTCAAACTTCACTTTTTCAATTAGGGAGAGGTAAAAATCGCTCGAGCAGGAAATCTGGTCTGTATGTAGGATGTGGAAGTACTTGAATGTTTTTCTTCGTCAGAAAATTCAAATAATAATGAAAATATTAGTGTGAGATAGCGTGTTAAATCGTGGTGAACAAGCTACCCAATCGATCTGCCAATGGTCTGTTCTTGATTCGATTAACTGACTCGTCTTTCGAAGTCGTTCAAGATATCATTTGTAAAAGACGTGACTTTAAACTGTCATGTCCTGAAGAGTTACAATTATTCCTGTGCGCATTACCACGGACCTAGTGCGAAATATAAACAATAATCAAGATGTTTTCACCTTATACTTGCTCATTACGAATGCTTTAACTCTCGGATTGTTATGAATTTTTGTGTGCGCATTCCGCTACTTATGGATTCGATTTGGTTTCAAGATCGTACTCAAAAAAAACCCTTATGATTCGATCTAACTCTGTTATAGATTTATTTATACGAAAAATAGTGTGCTC
>JABUQX010017052.1:0-20320 GCA_015478945.1 Trachelipus rathkii | reverse complement strand
ATCAATTCAGAGTTTCGCATTCTAAACAAACTGAATGAATTATTTTACAAAAGATTTAAGATTACAAATTATTAAATTTTAGGTAGCATTTCATTTTATATTTAATCTAAAGGACAACACGTTAAACTTTATGTTAATGCTGGTTTGTGGTGTCTTATGTAATAAGCTTCAGCTATTTTTAGTTTTTGCGCTTCACATGAGGAGTGTAAAATTTTAAATGACTTTAATATTTGTCTTGTTATGCTCAGTGAATAAATGTTCATATATTTTACTAGGTTTAAAGCGGTGCTGGTAGCACCTTATCTGTTAATCTATTAGTCGTGTAACCAATATACGTCGACGTACAGGCAGACTCGGGACATGCGAATTGGTACACTACATAGATATTATAATTAAACGTTTACTATTCCAATAATACCCCTCCTCACGACATTTCTGAAAACCACATGAGACAGAAAACCCCATATTAATATGCTGCACTGAAACCAATTTCAAATTTCAAGATAGTTTCTACCTGCAAAAGGATGGTGTTGCCATGGGTTCACCTCTGGGCCCTACATTCGCTGACTTTTACATGTCGGAGCTAGAAAACAGAATTTTGAGGGAAAACAACACCTTCAACCCAGTCTTCTATATAAGATACGTTGATGACACCATTACTATATTTAGGAACCGTACAGACATTCTTCAGTTTATCAACCTCTTACAAAGCCTTTCTTGCCTCAAATTCACATCTGAAACATCTCTTAAATAATATTAACTTTCTGGATATTAAAATCAAAATTAATGATGATGGAACCTTTTCTACAGGCGTACATGTCAAGCCAACTGATAATGGTATATATCTTAATTACAACTTCTACTCCCCAGAAGTTATAAGAATTCAATTGTTAAAACACTCATATATAAAGGTTTAATCCCATAAAATTCTATAGGAAATAAAAAATGAGGGACCTTTATTTAATATGCTCGTGTCAAAGTGGGGATCGAAAAATTTCGAACAATAATAGAAACTATACTTACTAAGTCCATAATGGAATAACAGAGATTAAGAATATGATAAGAGAATGAATGATACTGTGTCGAAAGATTTGTTACATCTCTCATCATTACATGGAAGGTATTCGAATAAAGAGTTAAAAGCTGCGTCCATTATAATAGCGGTTGATGCGACGAAAAGTCTTAAACTCCTTCTTTAGAAACAATTTTATGTTTAAACTTGCAAATGAAACCTTAAAACCTAAAACTTAACTCTTTTTCTATGCAATTACGGACGACACCACTATAAAGAGCAAGAAACTAAATTGCTGCAAAATGGTTCATAGAAAAACACCACAAAGCGTTACTACATAAAAGCTTTACCGCTTTAAACCCAGGAAAATATATATGAAACTATTTATATATATATATACAAGACAACTGTACCCGAAATATTAAAGTCATTTAAAAAATTTACATCCTCATGTCAAATTTAAACTGAAAAAAATAGCCTAAGCTTATTCCATAAGACACCACAAAACCAGCAATTAACGATAAAGTTAAATGATAGATAGATAGATAGATTATGGAATACGTAACTGATAGATGATACTAAAATTAAAATTTGAATTTAGTATCAAAAATTAATACTAATATTATTTAATAAATACAAAAAATATAAACGTATTTAATTAATGAAAAGAGTTTTAACTTCTTAAATATATTAAAAATTAGATACACAAAATATTTCGGTTTATATTCATATAAGAGTAAAATTAAAACTTAAGAGAAATATAATTAAACATTTTTTAGATTTGGAAGTCTAAACTTAAAACTACTAATAATGATAATGATAATGATTTTGATAATAATAATAATAATAATAATAATAATAATAATAATAATAATAATAATAATAATAATAATAATAATAATAATAATAATAATAATAATAATAATAATAATAATAATAAGTTACCAGTACGTATTGCTGAAGCGTAAGATGTTCACGAGGTATACGATTTATTTTACTGAACTCTTCCTCGGAAAGGACAAGATTGCTCAGAGATGATCGGATTTCATTTTGCTTAATACTTAAACCTGAAATATATATATTATTTAAGCTTCCAAAGAGGATAATTACTATCAAAAATATTTTTGTTGATATAGTCAGATAAAAATGTAATACAGTAATATGTGAGAATAACCTAAACATCATGTGAAATAGAGAATAAATTTCATATGAATAAATCTTGATAATTGAAAAATATATATATTTACAGGGACAAAAAAAAAGGGCCCCAGCTTTCGATAGGCTTCATTTCTTAATATTTTGTTGAAATTAAATGAAAGTATGAAACTTGTTATAACTAGTTTATTGTTTAGAACATTAAATTGAAACATGAAAGTCTTTGGCTTATTCTTCTTCATCTAGAGCATGTGTTCGAGATGACCTCCATTTAGCTCCGTGCATTTCTTGATGGGCAGCACAAAGTTGTCCAAGACGTCCTTGCAAACAGACCGAGGAATGGCCTTATCTCGTCCCTGATGCTTTCCTCGAGTTCAGTGATGATCCTAGCTCTCCCTGCGTGCACTCGGTCCTTGAAATAGCCACAAAGAAAGAAATCTGGGGACTAGGTCTGGAATATGAGGTACCCACTCAAAATCAGTCTTGAGACTGATCACAAGGCCCCCAAAGTTCTCTTTCAGCCAATCTCGGGACAGGTTTGAGGTGTGAGAGCTTGCTCCATCTTGCTGGAACCAGAACTTTCTCATAAGCGACAGATAGAGGGTCTGCAACTCACTCTTAAGTTTTGAGGACCTCAACAAACCTTTCTTTAGTGAATGACAGTGTCGCGCCAGATTCCTCAAAGAATGGTCTGATGATGCCTCTGGCAGAGATTGCAGCCCATACTGTGTACTTAGGGGAATGTAGAGGCTTGGTGGCTACTTCATTGGGTTTGGAGGTCCCCGAGAAGACATTTGTCTTTGAGTTCACCTTTAATTCAAGATGGAAGTGGACTTCATTTGAGGTCCAAAGGAAGTTAAGGAAATCTAGGGTCTCCTGGATCTTCTCCAGTAACTTGACTGCCATAGCCTTTCTCTGCTGTTTGTCTAAGGCTGTAAGGGTCTGCTTCGTCTGTATTTTGTATGGGTAAGCCCTTATATCGTTTACTAGTACTCTCCTACAAGTCTCACAAGATATACTGAGGGACTGACTTCGCTTGAGCACAGAGCGTCTCAGACTTTGTTAAACCGACTCTCTCACGCTCTCGACCAGCTTGGCTATACACCTCCTGGGACGTCCTGAGTGGCTTGGTCGGTTTTCCCTTACTGCATTGAGGTTCTCCACGGTTCCATACTTCTCAAAGTAGTTCACCCAGTTCTATATTATATATATAATATATATAATATATATATATATATTATATATATATATAATATATATATATCTATAATACTATACTACCTATATACATATATATAATATTATATAATATAATATATCATACTCTATATATTAGTGTGCACCAGGGATACCAAAAATTTTCGTCCAAGATTACCGATACCGATTACAAGTAACTCACCCCAATTTTTTTCCACTACCGATACCCGGAATGCCGATACGATTACCGAAAAATTTTGCCGATACCCCATACCGATACCGAGACTTTCACTCCTATAAATATGGCCTTATATATATATATATATATATATATATATATATATATATTATATTAATATATATATATATATAATATTAGTCACATATATATATATATACTTATATATATCAATTATATATATATATATAATATATAATATATATAATATATATAATATAGTCTTTTTTATTTTTGTATTTGTGCTTACGAAACGTAATAAAATCTTCGAGTTTGCGTTCGTTTTTGTCAACTTACCGAAAAATCGCAAAGAAATGCTCACCAAAACATAAGGAATTTCCTTTAATTTTGTAAAGTTGCTATTTCTCGTGCTTGCCGAATTTAAGCACGTTCTTACGAAAAAATTAAAACCAAAGAAAGGAGGCGGCTTGGTGTCTTGAATTGGTGAATGTTCATCAATAAAATCGAAGCTTTAAATCTAATTTCTTCCAAATGGGATAAACTCCATCACAAAAGTTGATCAATTTATTTGTAATATAATCATTTGTTATTTTTTCTATTTCTCGTTTTTCCAGAAAACCACTGGTGCTCATCAAAACAGCTGATGTCCCAATTGTTTAAAAGCAAAAGTAACCAAGCACGAAATCGCGGTCGTTTAAACACAGGGTTCACAAGCAAAATTTTAAATTTGAATTCCCTGACCTATCCCTGGCCAAATTGCGCAAATTTTCCCTGACCAAGGTGTTCGTTATTTTTGGCGTATAAAAATAAATCTATTAATCATTATTGCAGACCATTTACTCAGTTCATACATTAAATTATTGAAAATTACTTTAAAAATTTGTTCCATCATTATTGATGAATTTTAAAATATTTTTTTTTTTTAGTAATCGATATATACCTTCCCCCATAGCCGTCCAACGCACTTTTTTTTTATTTTTTCCAAAATTAACAGTTTATAATTTTTAAGTGAAAAAAATATAATTAAAAGCTTACATCAATAGCCTAGGTGAAATAAACGGTCCACTGTATGATCACAAAAGATTTCTGAAATGGGGAAAGATATAAGGTTAACTTTTTCTTCTCAAGAATTCTGAAATTTTGATTTTATAGAGTCTTCTTCTGTCAAAGCTTTCAGTTTAAGCATCTTTCTCTGCTCTTCAAGTTTATTATAGGAAATTAATTTTCTTTTTTCTTTGAGATGTTCTTCATATCTCCTATGGCAGCTCTTACATTTGTCACCATTTTTTGAGTGATAGGAACTTTATGCACTGTTCTTTCATAAGATCTTATAGCATTGTGCACTGTTCTTTGAGAAGAGAAATCAGACTATTAAGAAATATGGTACTTAAAAAATTGCTTTATTTTACAAGATGTTTAACACATTTTCCACTGTCGCATTTCCATGGGAAAATATTAGTCCTAATTTAAGAAATTTGCCACAATCCGCATTTAACATTGATTCACAGTACATATAGAGAAAAAAATTCATCAAGTCTCTTAGAAGGGACAGTCACCATCCAAAAATATTCTTGGAAATTTTAATTCAAGGGTAGAAATTGAGCTTCACTGCAAAGTAGAATGTACCTATATCGTGCTTTTGCTTATCAGCAACATAATCTGCCCTGATTCAGTTAATTGGTGTACAATGCCTTCTAGCAATAAAGAGCCAAATCTGTGTTTCCCTTGTTCTGGCTGATGAAAATTTATACTAAAAAAATTCCAATGATGAGAGCCCTTGACAGGCTTGTACTTCAGAGACATCTTATAATATCCTTTTCTGATTCATTTTGATTAGCACATATCTGCGATTCAAGTTTGAATTTTAGATATATTACTTTCTTCGAAGTGACTTCTCCTGAGAAGTTAATTTTTTTGTTATTGACATTTCCAAGAATATGAATACCTTTTACAATCAAGAGCAATCTCTTTGTTCATGTGGAAATCTAAATGCAAAAGCTTAGTTGTTGTAGTAGACATTTTACTGGACTTAGAAATCTTTCCATAATATTTAATACGAGACATTGTAATCTGTGAACAGGAATGGACCAAGTGGGTCTGCAACGTGTTTTGGAACTTTCGTTAAAAATGATTCACGTTCTAAGGAAAGCATTTTAAAAAGAGCCAGCTTGCATTTAGAAATACATCTTTGATTGAACAGAAACACATTTTGTAATGGTTTTTGTTTGAGAGATTTTCGAGCTGAGTCTAAACGCACAAAAATCCCAAAATCACTTCGTCAAACTATAAAAAAAAAAGTATAAAATACCCTCAAAAAGAAAAAGCATATCAAACAGATTACAGCTCCATGTCATCAGCCCAGTCTCAAAACACAGTACCATGATACCAATACCTTCAATCGGAAGGATTGAACTTGGAACAACTCTACTGGACAGATAGAAGAATAGTAGGTAATAGTGAACTAAAATAGAAAGAAACAGGAGGATGAAAGTAGATTTATGGAATGTCGTTCCTCGTCCATCCTTTTCATTCACTTATAAATCATCTCTCATCCACAATTATACAGTAAGGCAAAAAAAATATATTCAAAATATGTAATAATAATAATGAGATCATGCTTCATATCGTTTTGTGAAAATTTTAAAATTTCGCGGACTTTTTTAGGAATTTTCCTGACTTTCAGCATATCTTCCATAAAACGCTTCCCTGACCTTCCCTGACTGATTTTTCTTTCCCTGACTTCCCAGAATAGTATGACAACCCTGAAACAGAAATTACTACTAAAAACTGTGTGAGCATTGTCACTTTATCGTAGCGTAGCACCAAATGACGATTGACAAAAACGAAAACTGTCTAAGATTAAAAAAAGCAAAGAAAATACTAAAAATTCATTCTATCGCAAACGCTTGGAAATCTATTTACCCAATTATTAATAAACAGCGATATACGACTAAGAAAATTAGTCCATGTAAAATATTAGTGGACTTTGCTACTTCTATTTATCGCAAGCCCACTAATACTTTTACTGGAACTAATTTCTGTATCTCTATCTCATTTAATCATAAAAATTGCAGGTCTAAGATCCCGCATACACAATCCTTTGTTGATTTGTTCTATTGGAGTTTTTCCATGTAAGAAATTACCTTTCTCTGTAAATTTTCTGGTTTTAGCCTTTATCCCTCTAACGTTTTTTTGATAAACTTGTTTACACGTTTTCTCAATAACATTTATCGCCCTAAAACTTCTGCATATGATGTTCTAAAACTTCCTGTTATGCTCGGCTTCCCTACATATTGGACCCCTCTCCAATGATCTTCACTTTCAGGTTAAAAACATCTTAAACAAAAACTTACCACAATGCAAGTTTCTTATATCGTTTTATTACAAACAACTCAATTGCAGTTTCTTTAGATTAAGAAAGCATCCCCATAACTTGAGGTCACACATCGTTTTACAAATATAAATGTGCCAACGTAACATCGGACTTATGTAGGTCAAACTTTCATTAACAACTTAAAGATGCGAAGCACCTTCAACAGCCACCAAATGGGGCATTTCCCTTCGAACTAATCTCCCCAACTCTCAACCAGAAATATTGCTGTCAAAGTTCACTATGACCTCAAATTAGGCACAGTCTATTCTTCAAAATTCTCCATCTTCGTTATACTTCTTAAATGTTGGTGTCATTCACTCTTCTGGTAGCCCTACCTGATACAAATACTGATAAACACTACACTTAATATCCATAAGACTTCTTTGCACTCCTGATTGCCAGTAACTAATTGCCTGGAATTCGTGCAAAAAAAACGAACACAATTTCTTGCAAGGTTTACTTTTATTTTGCAAACAATTGAAAATCAACTGTTTGTATGGGAGCTGCATCGAATTCCTCTCTTGAAGGAAATAAAAAACTAATAACATAATGGTTTTAACCTAAAGTTCGAAAAACTATTCACATCAACTATTGTGCATGGAGGTTTATCATTGAAAGAAATTAGATTTAAGCTGATTTTATTGATGAAACATTCATCAATTCACAAACGGCCCTACCACGCCATCATTTTTTTGGTTTACACATTTTCGTAAGTAAGAACGTGCTAAATTCCGCAATCACAAGAAATAGCAACCTTATAAGAATAAGGAAATTCCATTTAACGTTTGTTAAAGCATTTTTTAACGAATTTGCGGTTAACAAAAACGAACGGCCAAACTCGAGCATTTCCTCACGTTTTCTCGTAAGCACAAATAAAAACGGAAAACGCCTAATATCAACATTTACAGTAGGTGGTCAGATATATACGGAGACAGAAAAAGTATCAGACAAATACGGTTATAGATATATTTGAATAACACTGTATATAGTATATATTATATAACTAATAGTATATAGATAATATATATAATATATAATATATATATATATATATATACCATAATAATATCCTACTAGAGACGGTGATAAGTATAATATATATATAAGGTATGTATATATATATATTTGACAGTAGCCAGCATTAAAAATAAAAGTTATATACATAGAAGAAATGAAATGGAAAAATAAATAAAAAAGTATCTAGAAATTTGCCATTTATAAAGTTTTCAAAACTATTCTTTTTTTGTTTCTTATTTATTTTAGAAGAAAAAACTACGTCGTTAATAGTTAAAAATTTTTAGTTTGTTTGTTATTCTGTTTTAGTTAATAGACATTATTAAAAATGAAATGGATGCAATACGTATTTTTCAACAATCAATTTAAGATTATTCCTATTCACAAAATATGTTACAGATGTCACCAACATTTTCGTATTATTAAATCATGCTTGGGACTTTAGACGAATGAGGTAATTCATGTTTTTACGTTTTAACATTAAAATAATTAACATTAAATAAAATTTATTTTAATGTTCTGGAATGTATTAGTAATTATTATTATTTTTATTATTATTATTATTATTATTATTATTATTATGATTATTATTGATATTATTATATATATATATGGGCAGCCTCTAGAAGAGCCACAATCCATATACATCACAAAACAACCAGAAATTTTACCGGTAGGAACTGTAAACCAAAAAAAAAAAAACAAAAACAAAAGTAAGTTAGTGCGTAGGAGGAAACTACAAAACTACAGGGAAGTGAAGACACTCCTTGAATCCATTGTAAAATATTGGATAGGAAATGGTAAAAAAAAGAAAAAAAAAAAAAAAAAAAAAAAAAAAAAAAATAAAATTGTGGACTTTTTTTTGAGGGGGGGGTGCTGGGACATAGTATATATATATATATATATATATTATTTGTAAAGGTATTACAATGGCAATTTAGGGGGCTCGAGCCGACGGGGAACCACATGGGGGGGACCGTTTTCCATACCCCATAGAGGGAGGGGCGGAGGAACCCCCGCGACACCCAAATACCAAAGACGGGGGTTTTCCGAAGACCCTCCCGGAGGGGGGAATTAGTCCACCCCGTAGTTCCCCGGAAGGACACCGAGAGACCCCGACTCCTGTGCCATCGCGATGCGAATAACCCTTGGGGTATTCTTTTAGTTAAAAAAAAGCAAAATTAATTAGAAAGTCTATTTATTTGTTAACGAGTAACCAATAAAAGGTCTCTAAATAGGCTCTCTAATCATATTACTATATATATATATTATTAACAATAATGTTTTTTATATTTTTTTATTTTTTATTTACATTTCTATATCCAAAATTTTACCAAGATTCCAAAAAATGTATTCCTTTTTCGCTGTAGCTATTGTATTTTTTGAAATATGAATTTTTTTTTTTTTTTTTTATTTTTTTATTTTTTACAATATTTTTCATAAAAATTGGAATCATACATTCCAGCAATGTATTCCTTTTATCGGGTTAAGCTGTGTGTAGGTTTTTTGAGATTATAGGATTAGTGGCTCTCTAGAGGCTTACCTATTTAATAATATATATATAATATCTTAGGGTGTCCCAACTATAGGAATCTCGCAAAATTAAAATTTTAAAAAAATTCACGAAGCCACTAAATATATTATATATATAATAATAATATAATAATATAATATATAATATACTATATAATAAATATATATATATAATCATAATAATATATATATATATTAAGTATATAATATATATATATATAAGTATAATATATACTCATATATAATATATATATATATATATATATAATTATATATATTATTTATATAGATTCATGTATATTTAATTACAATTTAATTAAGTGAATCATTTAAAATTAACTAAAATATTTAATATAGATATAATATATATATAATATATAAATATCTAATTATATATATATATATAATATATATATATATACCTTATATATAATATAATATTAATATATATATATATATATAATTTGAAAATTTTTAATTTTAATAAACGTGATGAAATTTGAATAATGAGCGCGGCAGCCCCCAAGACGAATTCAACACACTTAAAACGGTAACGCGAGGCCACCACCATGTGCTCGCGAGATAACGGTAGGACGGCACCGCTGATATAATTATATATATATATATAGAGTATATCACCTACTATTATATATATATACCAATATAATTATATATATATAATAATATAATATAATATATATATATATAATATAAATATATATATTAATATATAATATATATATACAATACTAATATATATATCAGCATTAAAAATTAAAAAATAGAGATTGGAAGCTCAAATATTTTTCATAAGGATACTTTTATAATAAGGGGTTGTTTTCTTAAATATTATAAAAAAACGGATATATTTTCAACTCTGTAATAAGGATTCTTTTGATTGAATTTTTCCTAGCTATTTTATTATCTTTTCAATATTTTTGGAATCTTGTAAATCTGGCTACTGTCAAAAACTATAGAAGATCCATAAGATAAAATATATATATATATATATGAGAACTCTTATTATAAGGTATATATATATATATAGTGATATACGCCACATAAAATATATAATATATATATAATATATATATATATAATAAATATAGTAATTATATCAATTATATATATACACCATGTATTAAATGCAAAATTTGAAAAAGAAAGAAATTTAAACTTTTAATTTCTAGAAAGGGTGAAGCAGCATTTCTCGAAATTGCCTGAAAAATAATTTTTATAATTCTCTTCGTTTCTTGATTAGCAATGTGTGAAATCGTCCTATCATAATCTAGCTTTCCGGAATGTGTTGATTTAAGCTCATAAACCTTTTAACTACAACGACCACCCGTTTCAGCAATGCGGACATGGTACGCTGCATATATATATAACTACTTATTATATATATATATATATACTATATAATATATATAATATATAGTATATAATTAATACACTATAATTACTATACTATACTAATAATATATATATATATAATATAATATATATATTGAAATCAATTTAAAAGTACACCAAAAATGTCGTAAAGGTATCGTTAAAGGTATCGAGACAAAATATTTCCAGATACCTTATACCGATAGCTAACTAACTCACAAAATTCCCGATACCGATACCGATACGATACCATCAAAAAAATCGACCGAACCACCGATACCAAGATACCGATTACCATGTATCGGTGCATCACCTAATATATATATATATATATATATATAGTATATAATATATTATTTTATTACTTACTATATACTATATATATATATAGCTATATATAATAATATATATATATATGATATTATATATTATTATTATATATATTATTATATATATTTACGTTAGTCAAGTACAGGGGCGAACACATTACAAAATTAACATTAGCGTTAGCAATAAACCATCTTAGGAACCATTTTTGTAAATAGATTTGCCAATTCCTTGCAGCTCTCTTCCTCTCTGCAGCAATCTAACTAAGTTCTTCCAATCGTGACAGACAGTTTCTGCTGGTACTTAATCTTTGATAAATAATTGGTAACATTAGTGTAACATCATTTACATCTGTTTGGGATGTATTGATATCTTATATTGTCAAAAATTTGATTCAATATTATGAAGTTCTAACCTATATTAAGAAACTATAATTTTCAAAACTTGTTACAAATAGATTATCTATGTCCACAAATAAATATTAACATTTGAATTTATATCATATAAATATTTTAAGGACCCCACATTTACTTAGTCTGGCAGTTTTTATCTTACAAGTAGTTTAGGTAATCTTATAAACAATATAGTCATCCTACTACATAACAGGGATTACCTGTAATTTTTGCCTGTTTCTCACTTAATTACGTATTCATTTTTGTAGATCTTCTTGATGAGAACGTTGATGCTACAATTGTGCTTTTAAGAGGGATGTTAAGAGAGCTCATTTTCTTTATCTCCACTCCGCTCCAGTTCGTCAGTTTAATAAATGAAAATGTGTTTTTTCTGATGCAATGTTTGTATTTCTTGTCGAGCATGTCTGAAAAATTATAATAAAAGGTAATATATTGTATCATATATGATATATAATACTATATATAGTATATATATATATTATAATAACCAAAATTGGGTACCTCATAATATATATATAATATAACAATATATATATCACTATACTAATATATATATATACCTAAAAATATTATATATAATATCTAAATATATATATATATATATAGTATACTCATGATATATAATATATATATTAGGGTATTTACTCCTACGTAATAATATATATATATATATAATTATAATAATAATAATACCTACTATATTATATATACCTACCTATATATATATATATATATATATATATATAACAATCCAATATATACTATATATATATATATAAAATGTAAGAAAATCTGTAATATAAAAGAAAGCATAATGTTAATAAATAATTCTTACTTTTTTCAAAAATTATACTCTGCTTATGATCATTCACTGTCGAGCTTCACTTAGTGGACTAGTCAAATCTGTTGGAACAGAAATCTCAAACACTCCCTGTGGTTTCCTAGCTTTCACCCACTCCCCTGAATGGACATTATGAGAAAAAATATTTTTCACCTAAAGAAGGTATGGACATTTAAATAGCAGGAGTGAACCCCGAATATAAAATTAAGTTCTGTGAAGCTATATATAATATGGGAATTATATGTAGTTATCTATATATATATACATACGGTATTATATGAATAATATATATAAATATATATACTACTATAACCATTCAGTAACGTATATATAGTATAATATATATAATATATACTACCCTACTACAATATATATATATACTACCTCAACCATATATATATAATTATATATATATATATATATATATAAAATATATATATAACTACTATACCTAATATTACCATAAAAATGGGTATTGGAAAAAATATTCAAGCTTAAACAAACAGCTGCTAAAGTTTCAGTTGTAAAAAAAATGGCTCATACGTAGGTTTATATAATATACCTACTACTATAATATATAATAATCACCTATACCTAGTTACCTACCCGGGTATAATATATATAGGATAATTAGTATAATATATATATATATATATATATATAATTATAATATATATATATATATATATATATATATTACCATAAAATGGGGTGATTGAGAAAGATTTTCAGCTAAACACAGCTGCTAAGGTTTCAGTAAAAAAAATGGCTCATTTTTCCAAATTCAAGTAACTTTAAATTAATGAACTAAATATTTACTCTTTGAATATCTTATTTTTCTTCTAAATGCCTGTTTAAAATAAAACCAAAATATTTCACCTTATTCGTATTTTTCAACGTACCCTTTAATAATGCAAATTCTATCTCGTCTTATTTCATTGGGGCTATTGAGAATGCCAAACATTTATTCAAATTAAATTCATTCCCCACTAAAAAACAAAACTTTGAAAGCTATTAAAGTGAAGAATTTTAAAACAATATATATATTTGTAAGTTTTAATATCATGAAACATTCCTTTTATAGATATATAAAAAAAATGCTACACAGCACTAAAAATAATTGAATATTACCATAGGTATTTGATAGCTACGGTACTGTATTTAATTAACAGATCATTGTATATTAACTTTAAATTCTTTTTCATTAAAACATTGCAAATTTTTATAATTATTATTTAATTATAATGGTGGTACATTATTCAATGTAGATTTAAGTCCATCAAAAAAGTCCTTAATATCATTTTTTTTTAAAATAGCTCTCTGGTGAGATATATTTTGGCATATTAGTTCCGTCAGAATATTTGAATGCCTTTCCAAGAATCCACTGACCTGGCCTATTATTTTTAAAGATACTTAAAATGAATTTACCTGTAAATTTTTTTTTATATTAGTATTATGATATATATATATATATATATATTATTTTGTATATGCAAGTATAAATATATGTATATATATATATATATATATATATATATATTATATATATATATATTATATATATATATATATATAGATATATATATAATTATTGTTAATATACCGTATATATATATATATATATATATATTATATAACTATATAATAATATTATATATATATATATATATATAATTATATTATATATATACAATTATATTATACTATACTATATATATATGCTTGATATAGTATAATTATATGTCTACCTTTATATTCTCCTTATTTTATGCTTTAAATATATAAGACAAATCTAAAAAATTAAATTACTTAAACTAGGTAGCCTCCACAATAACCCCACACAAAAATTTTATATGCATTCTCAAATCTCAATAGCCCTTCCCACAACAAAAAATGCTCCTAAAAAAAATACTCATAACAAAACGCATTCAGCCTATGAAATAAGCCCTTCAATTAATTAAAAACGGTATGCAGGACTTATGCTGTTTGTTAAAAAATTCCTGGTTTGAACATTTCACTTTTTGTTTTTTACAGAAACTTAGCGCTTTAAGTAAATATTTGATAAAAAATCACAGGTAATGAAAACTGAAAAATATTCAAAATTATCTAGACCAGCAAATTTCTTATTTATTCACTCATGGTACACTCCTAGTTGGTCTTCCTAACTCTTTTCATTTTCATGCTGACAACCTGACTCTTATTTCCACATTTTCCTTAATCCTACTTGCTATTGATATCCATTGATTATCTTTCAAATTTCATTTTGGCTGATCTGGAAAGGATTTCCTTAGCATAGGGAAAACCACAAGGTTTAAAAAACTTAATTCTCCTCAAATCTTCTCTCTCAAAACACATTCTAGCCTTCTCTTTCAATGGATTTTTCTCATACGATTGAGCAAAATAAACATTCTGGACTCAACAGGAAAACAAAATTTTCTTTCAAACTTCACATTTGCAAATAGTTGTTTGACAATGGTCATTCTAAGAAAAAATGATATTCTCAATTGACTGTTGAGAAATTCTTTTCTTCTGACAGTTGCCCCGACTGATAAAGAACGTACTAATCACCATTGTTAAAAAAGGTTCAAAAGCTTTTCAAAATATATCTTTCTCTCTCAAAAAACCTCATCAATTCTGATACTTTTATAGACTGATCAGGAATATGGTTACTGTTTTAGAATGTGGTCAATATTTGGTGAAAATATTTATAAAATTAAACCATACAGTTTAGGTTAGGTTTATGGAAACCAATCCATACAGGTTAGACTAGAATTGTATGGCAATGTCAATTCTACTACATCCCACTGCAGCCATTATCTGTAGTTGCTGGCAGTAGAGCTACCAGGTTAAGTTTTGTTTGGTGTGGTAAGATTTCCTCTTCAAACTCAACAAAACTTAACCTAGCCTAGCTCTATTACCTGCAACCATATGCTAATGCCTGTGGTGGGCTATATGGATCAACAATGCCATAAACTTAGCAATAACCTTTATAGACTGATGCTGCCATAAACCTAGCCCTAACCTGTAAAGATAAATTTTATCAATAAATACTAATCAGATTCAAAAGCAATAACCATATTTGTGATCAGCACATGTCTATTAGAACCTACATTTTTTTTTGGAAATTTTATCTGAAAAGTTTGACATTTTATAATTTTTTTCAATAAATACTATCAGATTAAAAAATAGTTAACATTTGTGATCTGCACTTAAAAGTCTATCAGAACTTTTAAAAAAAAATAAAAAATTGAATTTTTACTACCTAAAGTTCAAAAGAAACAAGTTCCCTGCATGTCAAAGATGTGTATAAATTTAGAACGATATTCGAGACACATTCGCGACACATTCGCGAAATAAAGAAATTTCGCCACATGCTAAAAATACCGCACGCAATATATTTAAAATAGGACAACATAAAGGAACAGGATAAAACTATTATAGTATATTATATATATATATACTATAGTAAATATACTATATATATATATATTGTATATTATATATATATAATAATAATATATTATATATATATATATTATAGGACCAAATATATAAATAAATTAAAATAAAATTAAATTTTAAAATTAAAAAATTTAATGTTTAAAAAATCTCAGCTTGTAATAAAGGTAGAAAATGTTTAATATATAGTTGAAAAGTCCATAATATATATAACTTAATAATATATATATATATATATATATTATTATTATATAGTAAAATAAATAATCTAAATAAATAATATATAATAATATGAATATAAATATATATATATACTAATAATGATATATGTTATACTATAGTATAACATATATATATTATATTATATATAATATATTATATATATAATAGGACCAAAATATAAAAAAATCATTATAAAATAAATAATTAAATAAATAAATACTAAATAAAAAATAAAAAATGATAATGAATTAAAAAAAAAGAATACTAACATTAAAAGGTAATGGTAAAAATAACTTGAAAAGATAAATTAGATAAATAAAACAGAGATACAGTGATACAGAGATACAGGACACAGAAATATAGAGATATATATATATATATAATTATATATATGTAATATATATATATATATTATAATATGTAGTGATATGTATATATATATATATATAATATTATAATATTATATACTATATATATATAGGAACAAAAATATAGAAATATATAGTAAAGACAAATAAGAATAAACAGATATATAGACTGAAGGTTGTACAGGTAACATATTTAATATATATATATATTAATATTTAATGTAGATTATATATATATAGTATATATATATATATATATATATATAATATATATATATATATATATATATATATTATACAATAGTAAACAAATAAAAGTAATAAATATAGAATAAAGTGAAGATTATATATAAATATATTTTCTAATGTATATATATAATAATTATATATACAAGTTATAAATATATATAAATATAATATATATATATATATAATTATATACATACTATAATATTATATATAATTTCTATTATATACTATCATTTATAAGTAGCAGAATATTAATTAGTGTAAATAATTAAATAAATAAATATATAATAAATAAATAAAAAATAATAATAATAAAAAAAAAATAATAAATTAAAAATTATAAATAAATAATTAAGTAAATAAATAACTAAATAAATAAACAAATAATAAATAAATGAGTAAATAAATAATAAATTAAAAATAATAAATAAATAATTAAATAATTAAATAAATAATAAATAAATAAAAAATATAATAAATAAAAAAATTAATAATAAATAAATAATTAAATAAATAAATAATAAATAATAAATAAATAAGTAAATAAAGAAATAAATAATAAATTATAAATAATAAATAAATAAATAAGCAATTAATACAAAAATAAATAAAAAAAATAATAAATAAAAAAAAATAATAAATTATAAATAATAAATAAATAATTAAATAAATAAATAATAAATAATAAATAAATAAGTAAATAAAGAAGTAAATAATAAATTATAAATAATAAATAAATAAATAAGCAAATAATACAATAAATAATAAATAAAAAATAAATTACATAAATAATAAATATTATGGTATTTATTACATATTCTTTATTAAATAAGCAAAATAATACAAGTAAAATAATACATAAATAATTTAAATTATAATGACATAAAAAATAAATAATTAATAAATTATAAATAATAAATAAATAATAAATAAATAAAATAATAAAAAAAAAATAAATAAATAAAAAAATAATAAATTTTAAATAATAAATAAATAAACAAGCAAATAATAAAATAAATAATAAATTATAAATAATAAATAAATAATTAAATTTTTTTCGCGAATGTGTCGCGAATGTGTTTTGAATATCGTTCTAAAATTATAGCAGCATGCATATTGAAGACATCCAAAGACCTGTGTCCTTTAACTTGACACATCTCTTTAATTTAATACTCATTATAAAGTAAATTAAGTTCCTGGTTTAATAGTTACGTAAATATTCACGATAGAACTGCCTTTGAACTTTCAGAAATCAGAGTCTCATTTAGACCCTTCCTACATACCTATTTGCGGCATTAATTAAAAGCAGTAATCTAAGACATCCAAAACACCCTGTCCTTTAATGGGACCGCTCTCTTAATTAAGAGTATAATTAGAGTGACCTGAGTTCCTGGTTTAAAACTATTTGAGATTCATATTGGTTACTGTAAGCAAATTTTTTAATAAATCAATCAGTCATTTAGACCCTTCCTACATACCTATTTTAGGTATATAAAAACATAATCGTTAGACATCCAAACACCCTGTTCCTTCTTCAATTGTACACGCTCTTTATATTAAAGAAATAGAGTGATCTGAGTTCGTGGGTAAAAACTGAAGATTATATTGTTTACTGAGATCAAATTTCCATAAATCAATCTCTCATTTTAAGACCCTTCCTTACATACCTATTGGGTATATAAAAGACATATGCGTATAGATCTATCCAAACAACTGTCCTTAATTGGACACGATCTCTTTTAATTAATTAAGTATAATTAGAGTGACTGAGTCCCTGGTTTAAAAGTTACTCGAGATTCATATTGTTTACTGAAATCAAATTTCCATAAATCAGTCTCTCATTTATCCCTTCACATACCTATTACTTACGCATATAAAAACATAATCGTAAGACATTCAAACACCCTGTTCCTTTTAATTGGGGGACACGATCTCTTTAATTAAAGTATAATTAGAGTGACTGAGTACCTGGTTTAAAAAGTTATTGAGATTTCATATTGCTTACTGTAAGAAATTCTCCATAAAAATCAATCATAGGTTCATTAGGACCCTTTTACAATCTATTTGCGTATATAAAAAAATATTCGTAATTACATCCAAAACACCCTGTTCTTTTAATGGACACGCTCTTCTTTAATTAAGTATAATCTAGAGTGAACTGAGTTACTGTTAAATTTACTTGAATTCAATAGTGCTTAACTGAAATCAAATTTCCATAAATCAATCCCTCATTTAGACCCTTCCTACATACCTATTTTGGGTATATAAAAACATAATCGTAAGACATCCAAACACCCTGTTCCTTTTAATTGGGACACGCTCTCTTTAATTAAAGTATAATTAGAGTGACTGAGTTCCTGGTTTAAAAGTTATTTGAGATTCATATTGGTTACTGAAATCAAATTTCCATAAATCAATCTCTCATTTAGACCCTTCCTACATACCTATTTTGGGCATATAAAAACATAATCGTAAGACATCCAAACACACTGTTCCTTTTAATTGGGACACAATCTCTTTAATTAAAGTTAAATTAGAGTGACTGAGTTCCTGGTTTCAAAGTTATTTGAGATTCATATTGGTTACTGTAATCAAATTTCCATAAATCAATCAGTCATTTAGACCCTTTTTAAATATATTTTGGGTAAATAAAAACATAATCGTAAGACATCTAAGACGACGCTGTCGCTGTAGATTGGCACGCGTCTCTGTGAATAGAGTATAACATTAGGTGACTGCAGTGCCTAGGTTTAAATAACTTGAGATCATATTTGTTATGAAATCCAAATTTATAACTAAATCAATCCTCAATTTAGAACCTTTACCTACAATTTACCATATTTTGGATTATAAAAACATAATCGTAAAGACATCAACAACCCTGTTCCTTTTAATGGTACTAACGCGCTCTTGGATGATGTAAATTATAATTAGCGTGACTTGAGTCCTGGTTAAAAGCTTACTTTGAGATTCATATTGGTACTGCTAATCAAATTTCCATAAATTCAATCCCTCATTTATACCCGTCTTACATACCTATTTTGGGCATATAAAAACATAATCGTAAGACTCATCAAAACACCCTGTTCCTTTTAATTTTGACACGCTCTCTTTAATTATAAAGCTAATTAAAGTGACTGTATCTGTGTAAAATGTGAGATGCTAGTAGTTGGTTACTTGATGAATCATTCCGTGATAAATCAATCTCTCATTTAAGACCCTTCTACATACCTATTATTTTGCATGTGTAGAAACATAATCGTTAAACATCCAAAACCACCTGTTCCTTTTAATTGGAACCGATCGCTTTAATTAAAGTATAACTTAGACTTGACTCGAGTCCTCGTTTTAAAAGGTTATTTGAGTATTCATATTGGTTACTGCTAAAGAATTTCCATAAATCAATCAGTCATTTAGGACCCTTTTACATATCCTTTTGAGTATAATAAAACTTAATCAGTAAGACTATCCAAACACCCTTTCCCTTTTAACTTGACACGCTCCATTTAATTAAATATAGTTAGAAGGACTGAGTTACTGTTTAAAAAGTTATTGAATTCATTTGG
>JABUQX010017051.1:27500-56475 GCA_015478945.1 Trachelipus rathkii | reverse complement strand
GTATTAGCCGCTAACCGTCAGTACATTCAGTTTGAAAGGCGAAAATTTAGGTTTCGGATCCTCAATAAAAGGCTAAAATGTGAGGCAACTTGCTATGATTTACCTCCTACAATAAAATGCTCTGGAGGCTTTGAGCCAATTCGGGTGGGCCAAATATTATAATTTGAGGCATATACATATAGCAGAGCATAGCAGTAGCAGCAAAGCAGCAGTTGGGTTATATATATATATAAGCAGCAGTATATGCTGGGCTATATAAGGTTGCTGGCTGATGAGCATATAGCAAGGGAGGTTGTTGGGCTGGAGCATAAGGTTATAGCAAAATACAGCATATAGCACAGATGATGATAGTTAGGTTATTGGTTGGTTACATATATTGTTGCTATATATACATGTTGTTGCTATATATACTGTTATTATTATAAGATATATTATATATATATATATATATTATATATACATAAAATAATAGCTAAGATATATATACATATATATATATAAACATAGATTTGCTATTGGCTATATATTATTAAAGAGTATATATATATATATATATATAGTATATATATATATATTAGCTATATGTTATTGATGATAGTTGAAAGATAAGCATAAAGATATATATATATTGGTTGGTTATTATAATATATATATATATATATATATATATATATATAAATTATATATATATGTATATATAATGGGTTATTTTATTCAAGTTATTATATATATATATATATATATATATATATATATATATATATATAGCATATATATATATATATATATATATATATGAGAGAGAAAGATTAACTTCTTAACACCAAATGCTCTTCACGAACAGAGCCTCCCATTTCTTTGGAAAATACAGAACCTTAAATTTTCAAATTATCTCTTATGTAACATTCGTCACCCTGAATAAATCTGAGCTAATCAAGGGGTTTCCGGCACTGTAGAACAACTACAATTCCCAGCTTAAACATATGACGAACAACAATTCCCGACATGCACAATTCACCGATATATATAGCAGCAGCAAGGATATAGCAGAGTGAGCAGGTAGCATATATATATGGTTGGAGTATACAGGAAGAGTAGCACATAGGCGAAAGGAAGGCTGGTTATATGTTATATGTTGGCTGGTTACTGGTTATATAGTTGGCTGGCTGGCTGGCTATTGCTGGCTATTGGCTAAAGAGCAGCATACAGTTATTATATATGTGATATATTATATATATACATACTGGAGATGAGCATGGACATATATATGATATACATATATATATAGCATATATATATACAGCGTTGGTTATTGTTGTTGTTGTTGTTATATATATATATATATATATTATATTACATATATATATATACATATATATATATATATATATATATATAGTTTGTTAGGGCCATCGCTGTTAGGTGAAGGCTTAAGTTACGTTAGGGGTTTAGGCTAAGTCCGGTTAGTTAAATTTTAGATGTACCTAAATAAATTGTACGTGTCTAATCTGCTTAAACCAGTTTGAAATTCAACTTCCAGAAGCTCAAACTTTTAATAGGAAAATACAAATATCAGGATTTAAAAATGTAACTAAAAATAAAAATCATGTAAGAATTTTTTAAAGGAAAGATCTAATTTTAAGATATGTCACTGCTATCACACAATTCTTTGCGATTGCAAAGTTTTCATATATATATATATATATATATATATATATATATATATGTTAGATATAGCAGTATAGTATATATATATATATATATATATAAGTGAGCAGATAGTTAGTTATTATGAAGTAGGTTATATATATATATATATATATATATTAGAGAGAAGAATATAGAGGGTAGTCATGCTATGTATATATATAAGGTTATATATATTATGGGAGCATATATATATATATATGTTGCTATATATATGTTAGTAAGAGATAGTATAGATATATATATATAGAGCAAAGAGCATATATATATATATATATATATATATATATGTATGGGAATAGTAATGGTGATTGCGATGGTAGTGATAATGATAACACTGGCCAACAAAGATTTTGCGGCAAAACATTTGAAGGTCATTTTATAGGTAACTTGTTGCCCTGATTCCGGAATATGACCTCTGTTTTCCTAGATTGGCTCTTAGTTTTTTGAGATACAGGGTGGTCACAAAAATACATTAATAACAACAATTTATGTTAGGTTTTAACGTAATTCACAAAAAAAACACAGAAAGATATATCAAATTGTTAATGAGTAAGTACATAAAATGCTAATAGGTCAAAACATTCAATTCAGTACAATGAAATCACAATCAATGCATTACAAATCGCTGTCTATATGATTGTCTTCTGTGTGCAGAATGTGGACAATCACGTTGAAGGCTCCAACAATAGTCTGCCATCATGTGTGTATCCCATCTTCCTTGGTAGTATCTTTCTTCCATCACCTTGATATCTTGATGGAACCTCTCCCTTGTTCCTCACTATAACATCCTAGATTATCCGGAAACCGATTTAAGTGACTATGTAGAAAGTGAACTTTATGCTCATATTAGCATTTAAATTCTTTTCGAAAGGTTTTCTGTAGGAGTTCTACATAGTTGGCAGATTTATGGTTGCCCAAAAAGTCCTGGGAACAACCAAGCCAAAACTTTTCCAGGCAGATGCTCAATATCAGTCATGGAATTTATGAAATTATCTCATCCTTGATGATTTGGCAAATTTGAGGGCCGGCTAGAGATTCCAGCTTTGAGTTACTTCCATATTCAACCCTGGAAAAATCTGCAAATATATTTGAAACATCTCACCACTTTTTGTCTAGGGCCCTAACAAATTGTTTCATCAGTCCTAGTTTGATGTGGAGTGGTGGAAAATAATTTTCCCTGTCAACCAGTGGTTCGTTAATGATATTTGATGCACCTACAGTCATACTTTCCCTAGCAGGCCATACAACTTTTTCCCAGTGGTCTTCTTTAGCCCTACTATCCCACAAGCATATGAAACAAGGGTACTTAGTATATCCGCTTTGCTGCCCAAGTAAGATGTTGACCATCTTCAAATCAACGCATATAGACCACTGTTGTTCATTATATCTAAGCTTCTGCAAGATCATTCTTATATTTTCATATTCCTCTTTCAGTTTTGTTGAGGGACCTATTGGAATCGATGCATAACTATTGCTATTGTTCAATAAAACACACTTCAAGCTTCTCGTTGAACTATCCATAAACAATCGCCAATCTTCTGGTCGGTATTTAGGTAACCCCATTTGGAGTAGGAGTCCAGGGATGTTCCTACAGTATACTAGGTCTTTTTCTTCAATGAAATATGGAAGAAGTACTACCTCTCTTGTCCGAAAAAAAGTTATTTTACATTCGGCCTTGAGATAGTTCTTTTCACTTAGTCTAGATGCTAAAAGCTCAGAATCTTGCTTGGAGAGACTTAACTCTCGTACTAAATCATTGATCTCTTCCTGGGAGAACTGTTGCTGTGTGGAAGTACTTCTTTCTTCATATTCACAACCACTATCTGCACGTGTGCACACCAAATCCTGAATATCTTCTTCCAGACAATGCTAAGTCTGGGAGTGTAGTGAACACTGGGATGGGGACATCGTCGAGTGTGGTACAGGTCGCCTTGTTGATTCCAAATCCGGATACATTTACGTTTTTTGTAACGATTGATACCTTCACATTAACCAAACAAAATAACAGTAACTGTGGTGATTCTTTGTCTCCCGCCATACCTTAGGCACACCAAATTTTAAACCTTTCTTCGTCCATTTCCACTGACGTAGATTTTCGACACACGTTTTACGATCATGGAGCCCAAGACTTATCTTGATCTCCGAGTTTCATTCCAAAGTATGCCAGATATGCTTGCTTCACAAAGTTAGTAATATTTCTTTTTTGGTTCTCCTGGCAATATTCACCACAGATGTAGCAGAATACATTGGGGTTATTCAAACAGGCTCTTCGTGAAGTACTCATAGTGTTCTGAAAATAGAAAAAAAATAAAGTATATATAAAGGTAAGCCCTTAAAAAGAAATAAAACGATATTACTGTAAAATATGCATTAAAAAAGATATTTGCATAAGAGTAAATCTGGAACACCTGGTATCTCAAGAACTAGAGCCAATATCTTGGAAAACTAATGTCATTTCTGAAATCAGCACACCAGATATACTATAAATTCGATAAAATATCCTTGGCAGCAAAAAAAAATTTTTTTTTTGGTTGGCCAGTGTAATAGTAATTAATATTAACACCCTCTCCTTGAATAGGGCTCTGCCCTTGAGTGGCGGTGACATTTGTAATATATATATATATATATATATATATATATATATATTTATAAGAAAGAAGAAGAAGGCATATAATATAGTATATGATGTATATGTTGTTATAAGCAGCAAGTTGCTATATATATAAGGTTATATATATATATAAGGTTAGTATATATATATATATAGCTATATATATATATCAGTGTTTCATTGGAGTTCAGGTAAACCGCTACAGTGGGTCATTCGATCGAGCGACAGAGTCACAAGGCATGGGCCCGGGTTCGGTCCCTTGTTTAGATCCTAGGTAGCAATTACCAAGAGAAGTTCCCTCCTAGAATAGGGCTATAGGGTATGAACTCTAGAAAAAGAAAAAAAGTAATCGTATTGCATAAAATTCGACGTTTCTGCGAAACTGAATTCTAGATAAATTTATCTGCAGTTATTCCATCATTGAAAAGGGTCATTTACTTCGTGGAATCTTAGGGATTATAGTCAGACTCTCCTAGTTTTCCTTCCACGTATAGCTTTAGTTTTTACTCCTAAGTAGTAATAAGTACGACTAGCCGAGTTGCAAATGTTGCAAATGTTGCGAAGCAACATTTGCAACATTGCACGAGTCGCCAGCGCGCGTAGCGCGCGTACATATGATTGTATTTTTATGTATGTAATTTTATGTACGTATATGAGTGTATATATTATTATTATTTACCCTACCCCCCTTTTTACCCTACCCCCCCTTTTCCCCACCCTCCTTTATGTATATATTTACGTATGTGTGCGCACCGTAGGTGCGCACATACGAGTGTATGTTGATGACGCAGTCATCAACATTACACGAGTTGTTGTTTACACACATTCACATTCACACACACACCCACACACGTTACCCCTGCCCCCCTTTTTTCTCTCTCTCTATCCCCCACCATCTCTTTACCCCAACCTCTTAGCTGTTTCCATTGCCCCTACCCCCCTTTATCTGTTGCCATGACTACATTATCATCTACTCTCTCTCGCCCTGCACACACACACACACACACACACACACACACACACACACACTTACGTTTCCGCGCGCGCCCGTTTTTCGCCCGGCCACCACTGCCCCGCAGCCTTCGCACCGATCCGCTTTCCGCCCTCCGCCACCGCCTCTGCCGCCGCCACCCCCGGTTTCGCGGTTTGGTATACTCGTTTCGTCTTTCGTTCGCATCGTCATTGAGGAGATAGGGGTTTTTTATCTCTACCCCACCTTTCCCCCATTCTCTTAACTCCCACTATAAAATTGGACAGGATGGGAACTCGAATCCCGTCCTCACAGCCCCTTCAGTTCAACCTGGTCAGAAGTCGAGGACTTATCTGACCGTGCTGAAGTCGGCCTGAAGTCCTCCCTTGCTTTAATAAATAAATACGACTTCGAGCTCTAAGTGTGTATTTTTAGTATTGAAAATACGAATAAAATAAATTTCCCATGTCTTTTTTATTTCGACTTCCCAGCAATTATAACTAATGAAGCGCGAAGTCAAAGTTAATCTACCTTGAAGAAATGCGGTCAGAAAGGTCGGCTTTGACTTCGCGGTTGATTGCCTTTTAATTTCGCCCCAGGCTATAAAAGAAAGATACAGTTTTCTTGACAAATTAAACTTTATTATTATATTATATATATATATATATATATATATATATATATATATATATATATATATATGTATTTATATAGTATATAGTTGAGCAATTCTATATATATATATATATATATATTTCATATTACATATTGGTTGTATATATATAGCAATAGCTAAGATATATATATAGTTATTACATACATATATATATATATATATATATATATATATACATATACATACATATACATAAATACATATACATACCTTATCTTTATCATTTCATACATAGTACATATATATATATATATAGTTGAAGGGTTATTATTTTACATATTATACATATATATATATAGATATATATATTATGTTATATATATATTATATATATACATATACATACATACATACATATCACCACTTGTGACTTATCATTACATACATACATACAGCAATAGTGAAGAATATACATAGTTATTAGCTGGCTATTATATACATGATGTTAAGAAGCAGTATATATATATATATATATATATATATATATTACTACTAACCTGACTTATTACTATTACTACTACTACAACGCCCATTACAACAGCTACTACTACTACTACCGTCCTGACTGTTATTACACTACTACTACTACTACTACTACTACTACTACTACTACTACTACTACTACTACTACTACTACAACGACTGTTCATCCCCCTTTCGTTATTATTATTATTATTATTATTATTATTATTATTATTATTATTATTATTATCATCATTCATCCTCCCTGACCCAATTCCAAAGTCCCAACCGACTTTGTGGTATATTTGTTACGGAGCACTTGTGCGCGCCGGCTGGCGCACACGAGCGTTCGTTGATTACACAGTCATCAACGCATGGGAGGTGTTTATACACACCCCTCACCCCCTTTCGTTATTATTATTATTATTATTATTATTATTATTATTATTATTATTATTATTATTATTATTATTATTATTATTATTATTATTATTAATCGTTTCACTATGATTTAAACACAAAGCTATGAAAGTGTTTTTCGTCTGTTCTTCTTCTTCTTCTCCTTGTGCGTCTTCTTCTTCTTCATCATCGTCATCATCATCTTCTTCTTCATCATCGCAAATCTACAACTACATCAGCCCAAGATCCAGAGTCAAGCCAATGCCACAACAATCCATGAAACAACAGCAACAACAACAACAACAGCAACAACAACAACAGCCATGACAGTGAGACAATGCCAGCATCATCCAGAACGCATGAAACAGAACCATCATGTCCAGCCACTACAAATTTCATTTTCATCATGATCAATCACTACAAATTTTATCTTCAAACTGCAATGATCTCTTGACAATTTATTATTCTTCTTCTCCTCCTGCTTCCTCTTATTATTATTATTATTATTATTATTATTATTATTATTATTATTATTATTATTATTATTATTATTATTATTATTATTATTATTATTATCATTATTATTATTATTAAATTGAAAGATGTTCTCTAAACATAGTCACCCTTTTTTAGAAGGTGCAATGACTCAGCGAACTACCCGAGAGAGAGAGAGAGAGAGAGAGAGAGAGAGAGAGAGAGAGAGAGAGAGAGAGAGAGAGAGAGAGAGAGAGAGAGAGAGAGAGAGAGAGAGAGAGAGAGAAACACCAAAGCAACAACATCAGCTCAAGAACCAGAGTCAAGCCAAAGCCACAACATCCTCAGTGAAAACAAACACAACCCATGAAACAACATCAACAATGAAAACAACAACACCTCAAGAAGCATTATCTTCAACAATCACAATCACCCCGCCAAAACAATGCCATTCACCAGCCTCGTGATCTATACTAAGAACACATTACACATTGTACGTAAAATAAAATTTAAAGAAATTCCATTAAAACATTTACTTTACAACCCTCAAGTCAGTAAAACAGTAAATCAATAGCGCAGGTACCTAGCAACAGTGTGAATAATATGCTTTACTGCTTTACTGCTTTACTGCTTTACTGCTTTACTGCTTCACCGCCTTACTGCTTTTCTGCTTTACTGCTTATATTTAAGCATATACATTTATATTATTCACTCATGTTAACAAAAATTATTTCAAAGTTTCTTAAAATAATAAGGAGTTGTTATATTATTATTATTATTATTATTATTATTATTATTATTATTATTATTATTATTATTATTATTATTATTATTATTATTATTATTATTATTATTATTATTATTATTATTATTATTATTATTATTGTTATTATTATTATTGTTATTATTATTTACAAGTTTAAAACGTTCGTTGTAAATAGAAATCAAATTATTATTTTTACTCTACATCAGATCGTAAAAACATACGTATGGTCTTACTTGTGATTGGAGGATGTAAGCCTTAGCTCAATTCACCCTTCCTTGTGATTGGTCGAGAATTATATATGATCCCTTGGGAGTCTAAACTCGCTTCAAACCATAGTCGCTTTGACCGTCAACCTGTGAACAAGTTCTCTACTCTATCTTGAAAGTGGTCCATTTCCAGTAAGATCACATTATGATCCGTCTTAATAGGTATACATCTGTTCAAGACATCATTCAATGGGGCGTTAAGATCCAGGGTTGTGGAGTTGCAATCTTATATAAAAGAAACCCAAATGGAACTGAATTTTTCACGTGTGTTAGTAATTCACCATATTACAACACAAGGCGTGTTTTCATGAGCGCCGATGAATTACTGTGCATATGTAAACACACAGAGCACTACCTTACTGATTACTTTAACCCTAATGTGGATTTAAACTACTCGAAAACAGTCATCAGCCAGAGTGAAGGAGTAAAGGACAAACAGCTTACTCTAACCTTCTCTAAACATGTGAACACAATAGGCATGGAAGTTAGACTATGGGAGCGAAGTAACGGCTCAGAAGTATTTGAACGTACCTCTCATGGATTCTATATCTCAGGAGTGCAACAGCTGAAGTATATGTCCGAGGTGGGCAGACGGGTGATAAGGCATATGAAGAGAGTGAGTGTGTTATCTAACTATGTAACAGTCGCTCATTATATGTTATACCAGGAATACTATGCATTCAAGAAAATGCTGGTTGATGATTCTGAAACTGTTATTAAACGATTCCTAGAAACTATTGATGTGCAGAAATTCATACATCTACTTAGAAAACGATGGGCGGTAAGCATCTACGCCGACGATCCAGAGACCAAACATACTATGATATCTGAGAGGGAGCTTTTTACATATGTGCTTTCGGATGGTATCGACGAGACACGTGGCTTCATGATAGACAACGATATAAATGATTGGTATATTTGTAAAGATTTACAGAGTATTAATCTTGAGTCTTCGTAAAGTTTCTGTGAATGTCTACAACAGTGTTATACACCCTTATAAATATATTTAATATTATTGTAAACGTAATTAATGATAAAATATTTAATATTCTTGTGAATATATTTAATGTTAAAATATGTACGTCAGTGATTATTAAAGTTCTATCTATGTAGTAAAGGCTTTTCAAGTGAAGGTTTTGCTTTAACACCATCAAGTAAAACGTAGTTCGTAAATAGTATATACAGCAGTATATATATATATATGTTAAGGTAAAGCTTGAGCGTGAGAAGTAGTAAGATATATATATATATATATATATATATATGTTAAACGTTCTATATATATATATATATATATATATATATATATATATGTTCTTACCATACCTTCGAAAGCTACATTATACATCGAGCACGCTACGAGTATGGATGTGGGTAAATTCATGTTCTTCAGCCCTGCTACATGCATGGTAACGGGTCCCACAGGCTGCGGGAAAACCTTTCTGCTGTTAAACATATTAAAGGATGGTGGAATTTTTGAGCATGCACCCGTGAAAATAATCTGGTGCTATAGTGTATTCCAGGAGAAGTTTAATGAGTATAATAATATAGTAGAATTCCATGAAGGGATATACGATATTAAATCATTGGAAAATGTACAAGGTCATAAAGTTATAGTACTGGACGACATGTTGCACAAGTTAAACGAAGATATAGCTGAGACGTTTACGGTGTATTCCCATCATTTAAATATATCTGTATTTTTCATTACACAGAACATTTTTCATCAAAGCAAGCACATGAGGACTGTTTCTTTAAACACTCAGTATCTGATTCTGTTTGGCCAAAGAAGAGATATGAGCCAGGTCAATGTTCTAGGGTCTCAGATGTTTCTGTTGTCAAGAAAAGAGTTCTTGAAAGTATATAAAGAAGTTACTTCGGATCCATACGGATACTTGCTGTGTGAGCTTCATCCTAGGAACACGCATAGAGTTCTGCTCCGCACCAACATTCTACCGCATGAGGTAGAAACTGTGTACATTCCTGCAAAATGAGTAGTTTAGTTGTAAAGTATTTACCTCTTATAAAAAGATTTAAAAAGCTGAAACCGGGTGAAAAGCGTAAAATAATCTGTGATGATGAGAAGTTCGTCCAGTGTGTATGTGAACTCTGCTTGAATCTTATAAAGGGCAATGTTCCTTTAAACAGACCTCAGAAGGTAAAGCTGCGTCGGCATAGAAACATCATTAAAAAACTCTCCCGTAACATAAAGCAGCTGAAAAATAAAAAGAAGGTGCTGCAGAAGGGGGGTGGTGTTTTCCTTCCTCTACTTTTCTCAGTAATTGCTCCTCTGATTACCAAGTGGATTTCTTCATAATGAAGAAGGTCGCTGTATTACCGTTTAACGAATATGAGAAAATGAAGTGTAATACTACTTCATCGATGCAGAATCCCCATACTCAGCCTACCCAATCACAGCCTTACGCAGTACAGTCCTCACTGCAAATTCAACCAACACATCAACACCATTTCTCTCGAGAGAACCAACAACCTTTGATTACAGGCCAAATTCATCAGCAAACTCTACCTTACAGTTTGTTACGTGATTGAACAGATAAATAATTATGAGCAAGAGGTTTATCGGATATTAAATTCAGACATTAACATACATGAGAAGCGTATCTTATATCAGGATGCAATGCAGAAATTATTAAGCCTCAAGGATTTGCATCTAAAGGGCCCACTAATTAAGTCTGACGTGGAGGAAACAAATTTGCCACAAGAAGTAAAACCTGAGGTGAAGTATGAAGACAACTTAAGAAATATCCTAGAGGAGAGCTTACCAAACAGGTCTCGCAAATCAGGACTAACTCTCTATAATATTTTAAAAGAACAAATAACTTGGAATGAGTTAGGTCAAATCATTATTGATGATGAGGTAGTTAAAGGATCAAACATTGTGGATTTAATAGCTGATCTCTCGCGCGACTGGAAGAAAGGGGCTGTAACAGGGTGGCCAGCTATCAGACAGGAGCTTCAGACTATAAATTTTCCCCGTTCTTTAATCTTGAACACGCGCAGATTAGCAGACTTGGATGATATTCCTAAGACACCAAGACCCGATTCTAGTCCTTCAGGCACGTCCTACGCTTCAGATAAATTCAAACGGGTGGTTAAAGGAGGAATAAGAAAAAAGCCGCACGCCAGGCTTAATTGGATTAATTCATAGTCACGCTGTGGTGTTATTAATATTATTAATTCAATTATATATATATATATAGTTATAGCATAGCAGCAAAGAAGGAAGGTTGTTGGAGTATGAGCAGAGCATATGGGTTAAGAAAGGATATATATATATATATGAGTATATATTATGAGAGAGAAAGAGAGAGATATATATATATATATATATATATATATTTTATAATTTGTCTCATTGTCTCTAATTTTGCCTACTGTGGATAAATAAATAAATTCATCATATTAAACACTATGTTTTATATTTCCTTTTACACATGTATATATATATATATATTATTATATAGCAGTTATATATATATATATATATATATATATATATATATATATATATATATATATATATATATATATATATATATATATATATATATATATATATATATATAAATGTTTTTTTATTTATGTCAGTATACACCATGGAGGCAAAGGAGGTGGTTGATAAGTATTATTACGATGTGAAGGAGCCTAATAGCTACGGAGGATTCACAAGGTTTGCCTCGAGGTTTCCGAACATTGGCCGGAAAGAGTTGAAAGCATATTTAGAGGGCGAGGAGGCTTTCACTCTACATAAACCTGTCCGCAGAAAATTTCCTACCCGGAAAACCATAGCCCCCTGTCTCGATAGCGTATGGCAGCTGGATTTATCCGAAATGGTTAAATACAGCTCGTACAACGAAGGATATCAATACATACTTTTCACCATTGATGTGTATTCTAGATATTTATGGTTAAAACCTTTAAAAGATAAAAAGTCAGGTACTGTATCTGATGCATTGAGAGAAATTATAGAGGGTGACAGGCGATTGCCAAGAATGTTGTGGACGGACCAAGGCACTGAGTTTCTAGGCCATGAATTTCAAGAATTAGTTAAAGAGCACGACATGGGGTATTACAATACATTCTCAGTGAATAAAGCAGCTATAGTTGAAAGAGTACAGCGTACTATCAAGGAGAAAATGCACCGGTACTTTACCCGCATGAATACTTTTAAGTATATTGACATACTACAAGACCTTGCTCATTCTTATAATAGATCGTTCCACAGAACTATAAAATCTACCCCTCTAGAAATGTCGAAAATAAAGCCTACGAAGCTGGATCATTCACAACGAAGAGCCAGGAAAATAAAGGATAATTCAGGTGTGTGCTTAGGCGATTATGTAAGAGTGTCTAGAGCTGATGACAGGTTTAGAAAAGGATATGAAGCGGGATGGTCTACAGAGGTTTTCAAAGTGCACAATATTCGAGACTTCCCCTACGATGGCTTAAAATTATATTATTTGGAGGATTTATACGGTGAAAAGATAAAAGGAGGTTTTTATAAACAGGAAATACAAAAAATACGCTTCAATCCTGAAAGTAATGTGTATAAAATTGAAAAGATATTAGGCTCGAAAGGAAAGGGGCGAAATAAACAGTACTTGGTTAAATGGGTAGGTTATCCTGACAAGTTTAACTCGTATATAAAAGCAAGTGAAATTAAGAATCATTAATCAGTATTCATTGTGACCATGGCGAGTACAGACCACTTCTATTTAACTCTGCCTTCATCGGCCTCGATGAATCTACATCCTGATAATAAACTCTCAGACTTCACGACAGAGTTACTGAACCCTATTGACATTGAAAGAGACGTTTATGAAGTCGGGCTGTGTGAAGTGATATTAAATACAGATGTGGAAAATGTCCCGCATAATCTTTATTGGATGAATGTTTACAGAAGTGTAGATTGTGTTGAAACTATATTGGATGTGAAGAACACAGGTGCTTTAACCCGTGTCACTTTGGGTACAAGAGAATACTTTTATGAAAGAATTGTAATGAGGAAATCCTATTTTAAGTCAGTTCCTGCAATGTTCAGTTATTTAAATACGCTTTTAGCGACTAGTAATATGTGTAGAGATCTAATTTACAACACAGATATTCATCCCTCTGATGATGAAGTATTAATTACTTTGAGATCGACGGCAGGCATTAACCTTAGAGATATTGACGTGTTTTTCCTCAGGAGATCGTCATGGCAACGGAAACACGTTCATGAACGTGAAGGTTGGTTAGATGTCCTCCATGATGTACCTACTATGCTGAAAAGGGTTATGAAAACAGTGGAAAACGAACATATAACCAAGGAAGAATTAATCGACGAGCAAGACAGGGTGTTACATTATACTTGTATTACCTCCGAGATGCTCAAACACCCTGGAATGGCATATGTTTACACTGATATAGTGGAGCACCAATATGTGGGCGATACTACAGCTCCTCTGTTAAGGGTAGTTTATTTTCCTCAAGAGAGCAAGGTAATAACATTCCCAAATGTCCACTATCTCTCACTGAACAGGTCATTGATCGGGTCTATAAGAGTACATATAAAGGACGTGGAAGGACGGCCATTTCCATTTACAAGTGGCACATTGATGTGTAAAGTACACATTAGAAAGAAACGTCCCCATCAGCTATAAAATGATGGAGCATTTTTTAACCAGAATTGAAAATCTCATCTATATGCTACTCGATTTCATTCAAGAAATAGATGCCTCTGCAGACTATATAAGGGACATAATCAATTGCATTTTTTCATTCATTGATGCACTCTTACAGTGTAAAGACAGTATAGGGAAGAAGCTCCAGTCACCTTAGTAATAAGTATGGAAAGAGTATTCATTGGCTCGAGATCACAAAGAGGATACGGTCTTGGAGGATTTTTCACTAAGTTACTGCGAAGTGCCATCCCCGTATTTAGAAGAGGGGGTGAATATCTAGGTAAAAAAGCTATAAGAACAGGTCTGCACACGATGCAAGATATAGCGACAGGAGCCAATCCTCGTGCTTCATTAAAAAGGCGGATTGCTGAGGTTTCTGATGAGATGCTCGATGATGTTAAACGCAAGATAAGACGTAAAATGACGGGACAGGGCAGGGTTAAAGTTAAAGGACACAGGAATGCCCCAAACAGGAAAAAGCCAAAGACGAAGAGAGCTCTGAAGAAGAAGAAGAAGCAAGGCCGTAAGAAAATCACAGTGCGGAAAAACCCTAAGGCTAGAAGGCGCAAATCTACAAAACGTATTGATGTATTCACCATTTAACTACTAGTTGGTGTCTTTAACTTCGTCTCTCGGCTAACATGTATATAAGTGGAGCACATATGAAGCTTTGTTCATTATTCGGCCTAGCACCGCACCGACAAGATGCATTTCCTTCACCCTGCTAGTCCAGACTGCTGCAAGAGCGAATTGGATCTCTTCTCGATGAATCCTACTCAGATCAGCGTGAGTGACAGCAACTTCATCAGCATTAACCCCACACATTCGATAACCAGCACTGACGTTCCTTTAGAGTTCAACATCCCAGGCACCTCAGACCAGTATCTAGATCCATCTAATGTATTTCTATATTTTAAAACGAAATTGACAAACCCCGATGGTACAGACCTTCCTACAGGTGACGACCACATAGTGTATACAGAGTCGAACTTCCTATACACTTGCTTTAGTCAGATTGATGTTTACCTCAATGAAACTTCGCTCGGCACTTCAGCAGCTAGTTATCCTTATAGAAGCTACATAGAACATCTACTGAACTTTTCTGATGATGCTAAGCAGTCTCATCTTCAATCATGTGGTTTTTACAGCTTCAAGGATGAGGCTACACATGTAGATAAAGCGGCTAAAGTCATAAATAACACTTACGAATTCTACGGTCGTTTAAATGGTGATATATTCTCTCAGGAAAGACTTATTCTTCCATCTGTAGATGCTAGAATCCGCTTATCCCGTTCAAGTCCGAAATTTGCACTTAAAATAAAAAGTAATCCTAATGCTACAACTGCATGTCCAGAACCTATCTTCAAACTGTTAGAGGCTTTTCTCTATGTTAGAAAGGTGAAGTTATTTCCCCAAAGGCATTTGGAAATTGAGAAGTCGCTTTTAACAGCCACCGCCAAGTACCCAATCAGAAGAGTAGAAACCAAAGTATTTAACTTCACTCATGGTTTATCAAGCATCAGTATTCCAAACATTGTTAACGGAAATCTTCCTCAAAAAGTAATAGCTGGAATTGTAGAACACGAGGCATATTCAGGACATTATAAAAAATCAACATATAAATTTGCCCCTTTCAACCTTAGGGGTGTCAGTTTACATGTAAATGGACAGCCATACGGACGTGATTATGAAATGTCATATAATGGGGTACAATCTCTATGTTCGCGACCTTTCCATGATTTAATAGCCAACACTGTTTCATGCGGTGATAGTGGTACTGGAATGAACCTTGAAGAATACGCGACGAATAGTAATTTATATGCGTTTGACCTCAGCCCAGATCTTTCAGCTTGTAACGCAAGTCATTTGAACATTCTGAGAAAGGGGACATTAGGCCTCAATCTCTCATTTAGCGGAAGTCTGCAGACATCCATTACCGTCATCGTTTATCTGGAACACCCCCAACTTATTGAAATTGACCGAGCCCGCAATGTGCTTTTGAATTACTAAAGATGAATGGAAGAAGAAATAAAAGTCATGTTTAAAAACGAACCTCGATTTTTGGGGGTGTTCGCTATTAATGAAGTAGTTTCTGTGAGGTTGAAGAAGGATAGCGGCTTCGTGTTCAACACTTCACATCGAGATGTGACATCGTCGGGACACTGGATTTCCATCTACAAGGAGAAGAACGGAGATGTATACCTGATTGATTCTTTAAACTTGAAATTTATTCTGGAAAATCATTACATCATTTCCTTTTTAAAATGTAACAATATAAATTATATAAAAACTTTGGTTAGGGCTGTTCAGCCTCCACACTCTAGTTTATGCGGAGCTTATTGTGTTTACTTCATTAAGTGTTTTTTAAACGATATCTGTGTCAATGATTTTGTAAATATTTTCGATGCTAAAAATTTATTTGTCAATGATTATTTAGCTCGAATACATGATGAAAAGCTTTAAAATAAACGTATTTACTATCCTTTTTCATATATACAGCAAAGAAGCAGCAGCATAGCGAGCGAGTAGCAGCAGCAGCAAAGAGCAGCGCTGGCGCGTGGTTGCTATTGTTAGCAGAGAGCATATGGGCGGGCGCTGCTGCTGCTACAGCGTTATACAGGCAAGGCAAGGCTGGGCTGGCTGCTGGGTTGCTGGCGGGCTGTTGCGCAGCGCTGGCTGGGCTGCTGGGCTAGCATATACGTTATTTACATCGAGAAAATTCCTTGATGATAAATGGTGAAGTCTCATGAAAATTCACGTTTATGACATTGCGTTGGGTTTAAAGGTGGAGGGTTAGACTGTTTCTGTTGAAGGCATCAGTGTCGGAGTGGAAGTTGCAGCGTCAACAGCTCTTGGTATTATAGCGCATTTTAAAAAGGCATCAGCTATGGGTGTTATATCGTATATTCAAAAGTGCTGGTTCATTTTAAAATCTTGGTATACATGTGTTCAGTCACACATCAGATTTTTCAGATAGACATCCTTACACACCACGTGATCCCACAAGAATACGTATTATATGTGCATCAGATGATGTAAATGGTTATAGAATGCGAGCTACAGCTGCGGCGAAGGAGGGATGTGAAACTGTATACTTCGATATATCATTGAAGTGTATTGGAGGTGTTTCAATAATTGATGGCCAATTAGAGAAAATCGTAGAGCTAAATAGCATGCTTAAAACATATACAATCGACGTGGAACGATTTAAAATACAGATCCCTCTTCCCATCCGTATAAAACTTTCAGCTAAGTTACGCCTTTTGACCGATCAAGATCTTGAGGGCTGTGCAAGAACGAAGCTGATTAACTATATAATATCCATTATAAGAACAGAAGTTTCTGGAGAATTTACTATATTTCCGCCTGACACGCAAGGGGACGTTTGCGGGTGGAGATGATATATATATATATATATATATATATATATATATATATATATATATATATATATATATATATATATATATATAACCGATGTATAGCAAGAAAAAATAAATAAATAAAATATTCCCATTCTAGCCGTTTTTGTGTATCGCCTTACAATTACAATCAAGATTTTTTGCCTTCTCTCTCTCTTCTCTCTTCTCTCTCTCTCTCTCTCTTCTCTCTCTCTCTCTCTCTCTCATTTCTCCAGTGCTGAAAATACATTTAGAGAGAGAGAGAGAGGCCAACAGCTAAAAATTCACTTTTAAAATAAACTCGCCAGTAATGGCTTTAAATCACCACAGCTGCGTGATGTACAATGGCTAATATATAGTTAAAACTTGAAATGAGTTTGGTGACGGAAAGCACCGTATTACCTTAGAAGACGTTTTATAGAAAACGATGAAATCAACTGGGATTTTGCTGAAGGTAGACTATTCAAGCCGCTGACGAAAATATAGATGAATTAGCCTCATTAATTATTAAATAAAAATTACTCGTTTCACTTTTTGCAGTATCTCTACTGAACCCTGCGTTGAAATCATGGGTAGAAGTTTCGTATAACGGGAAAATAAGTAAAATAAAATAAATAAATAAATCTGAATAATGAACAAATTTTCGGTCCCTCTTATATAGGGCACATAAGTCTTCCAACTCAGCGTAATTGTTATGAAGCATAAGAGCAGTAAGTAGCGCGAGGCGCAAAGATGAGCAAGGGATATGTTATATATGCTAAAGGTATATATATATATATATATATATGTTGTTGGCAGCACATATGCTGGTATATATATATATATATAGAGCATATATATATATAAGAAGGCGGTTGCTTATGATATATATGTTATTATATATGTTATTATATATATATATATACATATATATATAAGGCATATATATATTCAACTACTGGCAAATTTGGCGAGTTAACCGTCATTTCAATATACCCGAATGGGTATTTCCTGTACTCCTCAATTATATATAGTATATAAGAAGGTATATATATATATATATATATATATATATATATATAAGTTGTTATATATTATATATATATATATATATATACATATATATAGTTGTTATGCTATGTTGTTGGTTATATATATATATATATAAAATACATTAAGTTTCATTTGTCAAGAAAACTACATCTTTCTTTTATAGCTTGGGGCAAGATTAAAAGGTATTCAAGCGCGAAGTCAAAGCCGACCTTTCTGACCGCATTTCTTCAAGGTAGATTAACTTTGACTTCGCGCTTCAATAATTTAATTCATCCATGAACTCTCAAAGCATGGATGGGAAATTTATTTTATTCGTATTTTAATAGAAACGATGAAGTCAACTGGGATTTTGTTGAAAGTAGACTATTCAAACCGCTGATGAAAATATAGATGAATCAGCCTCATTAATTATTAAATAAAAATTACTCGTTTCACTTTTTGCAGTATCTCTACTGAACCCTGCGTAGAAATCATGGGTGGTAGTTTCGTATAACTGGAAAATAAGTAAAATAAAATAAATAAATAAATCTGAAAATAACAAATTTTCGGCCCTCCTTATAGGCGCATATAAGTTCTTCATAATGAACATGGGTTATGAAGTATATATATATACAGCAGCAGGCAGGCATATATATGAGCGTTGGGTTGGCAGCGTTGCTATATATATATATGGGTTACAGCAGCAGCAGGCAGCATATATATATATATATAGCTATATATATATATATATTCAATAACTGGTAACTTTTGCGTGAGTTAATCAAGCCATTCTCAATGTACCGCATGGGCATTCGTACCAATCATATACATATATACATACAGTGATATATATGGTGAAGAAGATATAGTTGTTGCTGATATATATATATATTATATATATACATATTATTGTTGTTGGTTATATAAAACATACATACATTTATATATTGAGAGATATTTATGAGTAGATATATATCTATGACTGTTCATTGATTCCTGCTGTAGAATATATATATATATATATATATATATATATATATATATATATATATATATATATATATATATATATATATATAATAAAAAAAAATTATTAATACATAAGAGATATATATGCAGCAGCATATATGCAGGCATGGCTATGCAATAGGCAGTATATATATAGCAGCAGCAGCAGTTGCTAAGCAAGAAGAGCGCGTTGCTGTTGCTATGCAGCAGCAGCATTGGAGGGCGCAGCAGCAAAGCATATATATACATATAATATATATATAGCAAGAAGGGGTTGTTAAGTTAGCAGCATATATATATATATATATATATATATATATATATATAATATAATACTAAAGTAGAATTTGTCAAGAACCCGTCTTTCTTTTATACCCTCAGGCAAAGATTAAAAGGTAATCAACCGCGAAGTCAAAGCCGACCTTTCTGACCGCATTTCTTCAAGGTAGATTAACTTCGACTTCGCGCTTCATTAGTTATAATTGCTGGGTAGTCGAAATAAAAAAGACATGGGAAATTTATTTTATTTATATTTTCAATACTAAAAATACACACTTAGAGCTCGAAGTCGTATTTATTTATTAAAGCAAGGGAGGACTTCAGGCCGACTTCAGCACGGTCAGATAAGTCCTCTACTTACCTGCCGATCACCGTGATGGAGCAGCCGAAAGGACGGGATTCGATTCCATCCCGTCCAATTTTATAGTGGGAGTTAAGAGAATGGGGGAAAGGTGGGGTAGAGATAAAAAACCCCTATCTCCTCAATGACGATGCGAACGAAAGACGAAACGAGTATACCAAACCGCGAAACCGGGGGTGGCGGCGGCAGAGGCGGTGGCGGAGGGCGGAAAGCGGGTCACGGTGCGAAGGCTGCGGGGCAGTGGTGGCCGGGCGAAAAACGGGCGCGCGCGGAAACGTAAGTGTGTGTGTGTGTGTGTGCAGGGCGAGAGAGAGTAGATGATGATGTAGTCAAGGCAACAGATAAAGGGGGGTAGGGGCAATGGCAACAGCTAAGAGGTTGGGGTAAAGAGATGGTGGGGGATAGAGAGAGAGAAAAAGGGGGGGCAGGGGTAACGTGTGTGGGTGTGTGTGTGAATGTGAATGTGTGTAAACAACAACTCGTGTAATGTTGATGACTGCGTCATCAACATACACTCGTATGTGCGCACCTACGGTGCGCACACATACGCAAATACAATAGGGGGGTGGGGTAACAAAAGGGGGGGAGGGTAAATAATAATAATATATATATATATATACCTATATATACACTCATATACGTACATAAAATTACATACATAAAAATACAATCATATGTACGCGCGCTACGCGCGCTGGCGACTCGTGCAATGTTGCAAATGTTGCTTCGCAACATTTGCAACATTTGCAACTCGGCTAGTCGTACTTATTACTACTCTCCTAGCTGTGGGATTTCTAGAATTTTAATGCTTTGCACAGTTTAAAAATAGTAAAACAATGGAGTAAGTTACAGAAACTTATGAAAAACGAATATTATGGTAGTTTGTTGACAGTAACTTCAATACCTTAGAGCCAGCTAACTCTTAACACGTTATGAGATGGAGAATTGAACACAAGGAACTGCTTTGTTGCTAATTAGAAAAGCTCCAAGTCAACGAACTTGAATCAATGCTACTTTAAATTATTTTAGAAATTTTAATTTGTGTGTAGAAATTAAATAATGCGATGTAAAAAAAGTAAAAAGATGTACTTTAGCTTAATAATGGAAAGGAGAAATGAACATCTCTCTCTCTCTCTCTCTCTCTCCTCTCTCCTCCCACCCTGGCTCCTCTCCATACATACATACATGCTAGCATAAGAGCAGATATAGAGTTGGAGTTGGCTGGAGAAAGGCTGCATGGAAAGAAATACATATACATATATAGCATATATATAGATGTATTATAGCAGCAGCAGCATATATATATATAAGGTATATATATATCTATCTATCATCATATCTACATCTATCTATCTATCTATCTATATATATATATATATATCTTTATTTGTCACCTCTGGTGGGTAAATGTCAGAGGATTACTGTTTTCAACTAGAGTTGGAGAGAAATCGAAAGCCAAGGACAAATTAATGGCCGACATCATGTTACGATACACGGCGTTTAAAAATGTGTAGCAAGAAAGTTGGCAAAATCGATAAGGCAAGTGTGTTCCAGACTTTTTCAATGGATTACATGTAAAACTGAACATATCGGTCAGGTCTGGGGTCAGATAATTAATTTGAGAATTGATGAATCTGTAAAAAAAAAAAAAAGAGTGTCGCAAAAGTTCTTAACGGAGGAGGTAAGCATGTGGAGAGCCAATGTAAATAGGGAGAGCTGAGGAGCAATTCGACGGATAGATAGATAGAGATAGAGACTTTAGAGAGTTAGCGAGGAAGAAAAAGTTATTACGGCGAAATGCCCTAAACTCCACCATTTAAAGGAATGCTCTGTGAAAGAAGCAACATCAGATGTGTGAAGTATTCTCCACAAATTGGCTCACGACGATGCTGTGATGGCGTGAAGAAATTTTGAAAGAGTCTCAGAACACTCAAACTATTAGAATCTTTATAAAAATAAATAATGTGATCTTTCTTATAAAGATTATGATAAAAAGAAACACCAAAGACAGAAGAAGGTTTGGGTGCTTTCGAAGAAAATGTCAAAGTTGTATGGAGGATTATATTAATTTAAAAGATAAATTAACTGAATATCTGCGCCCTTGAAACGAAATTTCTCGACTCTTTCTTGTAATTACGGTGCCATATGTTTATTCCTTGATAATAGTTTCACTTAATCTTTATTATTTATCACTAATTATAATTCACTTTAAATTAACAAAAAACACAATCATAAATCCTTTATGATTGATCTTTAATAAACTTAACACCCGTGTTTAATTTATGAGGTGCTTCCAGAAGTCGTAAAACACTTCGTGTAGATCCTACTTTAATCAAAATCAATAATGAAAATAAAACGGAAATAAATTTTAAATAACATCCTGCTAAACCTTTAATCTGCATACGAGAATAGGCAGATAAGATATAGTTAAAGAGCATATAGCAGATAGCATATATATATATATATATATATATATATATATATATAAGGTTGTTATGCTGGTTATATATATATATATATATATATATATATATATATTAGCGGATGCAGCAGATGTCATTTTTTTCGCATCCGCGGATGCGGATTACGGATGTTTGATTTTAACATCCGCGGATGCGGATGTGCGGATGTGGATGTTTGATATATATATATATATATAGTATACAGCAAAGAGCGAGTTGCTAAGGTTGCTATATATATTATATATATAAGGGGTTATTACTATTATGTTAGAGCGATATATATATAAGTTATATATATATATATATATATATATGTTATTAAGTTATATATATTACTATATATATGAGATATATATTGGTTAAGGTTATATACATATTAGCGATGTTGCTACTGGCGATATATGCGCTATAGCTGGCTGCTGGTTACAGTTACATATTGGCTGGTTGGCATATGGTTACTGGCTGGCTGCTGGCTGCTGGCTGCTGGCTGCTGGCTGCTGGCTGCTGGCTGCTGGCTGCTGGCTGCTGGCTGCTGGCTGCTGGCTGCTGGCTGCTGGCTGCTGGCTGCTGGCTGCTGGCTGCTGGCTGCTGGCTGCTGGCTGCTGGCTGCTGGCTGCTGGCTGCTGGCTGCTGGCTGCTGGCTGCTGGCTGCTGGCTGCTGGCTGCTGGCTGCTGGCTGCTGGCTGCTAGGCTGGCTGGCTGCGCTACATGCTGGTGCTGATGTTGCTGGAGCACATGTATATATGATAGTTACAGCAGGTTATGAAGAGAGAGAGTAACATGAGGCAGCATATATATATTTATACAGGCTATATACATACATATATATATATATATATATATATATATATATATATATATATATATATAGTATATATATATATATATATATATATAATTATTTCTTTAGCAAGCAATATATAAATATATATATATATATATATATCGAGTGTTAGCCACAATCTATTAATATAATTGTTACTAGGGTGCGGGACGGGGACCCAACTTAAATGCACCCCACCAAACTCTCTTTCCCCAACCTCCGACCTTAATGAAAGAGATTTACAATGGATTATATACTTTTGCACTACTATTGAAATTCAAATATAGGAAGGTTGTTCTTGAGAAACATCAATTTTTCTGCCTTTTTCTGATGAGAGTCTGTTTCTCTTTGACATCATATTTTAGCCCAGCATTGCTATACACTCTCACTTGGAATACTAGTCGGGGGACAGACTGTTCTGCAAGTTTACCTCAAGCTTGGGAAAACTTTTGCTTAACTTTTCACCAACTGATAGGATCATCATTTGCATCTAGTCGATTTTCTTGGTGATAGCTTTCAATCATTTCCACTACATCTTTTGGTAATGCTTGTGTTTCTTCATCACTGCTGGACTATAAATAAATTTTTCCAGTGAATCTGTTATTGATTTATTTGTAGAAGGTGATGGTACTGTAGATTTCGTTTTTTTCCTTTTAAATGGTGTAGTGGAGAATTAATAAACTGTTCGGATTAAAAGTTTTCAACTGCAACACAAAAGTGACAAACATTTAATCCTTACTTCTAATATTGTGTTGTAAAAATTGCCTTTTATAACGGAGATTCAGGTAAGTTGCAATTGCATGAAGTCATTAACTCTCAGGAGAACCAAAACGTTTTTGGCCCTAGAAGGTTTAAGTCTACATCTTTCATTCTTTTTAAACTGTCATCATTTTCATTTGAAGATATTTCAAAATCCCTCCTTAGTGTTGAGATTAATGGTATTACATCGGAGACAAGCTGTAGAGGAGCTGTTTTTTTTTTTTTTTTTTTTTTTTTTTTTTTTTTTTTTTTTTTTTTTTTTTTTTTGCAATTTCTTCAAATGGTTTCAATAGCTTAATGCAGTGTGATATGATGTCATTTTCCACATTAGTAAGAATGTTAACTTTGGAATACGAACTGGCGTACAAAGCAAGAGGTTTTTTGAGCAATACCATTCTTTTTCCATCATATGAAGTGTACTATTCCAGCGAGTTGGAACGTCTTTGATAACAGTAAGATATGGAATATCAAGTCGTTTTTGAATTGCCTTCAACTCATTTTCATTTTCATTTTCAGATTAATTTTAAGTATTTTTATTTTAAAATTCTTTATCAAATCTCGACAACAAAGATCCGCGCAACATCCGCAGGCAAAGCACGGATGCGGATGCGGATGCGGATCTTTAATATTGTGCGGATGCTCCGCGGATGCGGATGTTACATGCATCACTAATATATATATATATATATATGCGGCATATAAGCAGTATAGCAGCGATATAGCATATATATTAAGTTATATATATATATAGCAGGCATATATATTATATATATGTTATATATATATATATATTATGGCTGCAGCATATATATGCTGGTTGCTGGTTGCTGCTGCTGCTGGGCTGGCTGGCTAAGATATAGATGATACATATGTTATATGATATATTACAGTTGTTAAGGTTGGTAGCAGTTAGCAGTTATAGAAGAGCATGTTGGCTGGCTGGCTGAGCAGCGCTGCTGATGGCTATTATGTTGGCTGTTGCTATGCTGTCATTGTACATAGCTAGCAAGAAGATATATACATACATGTTGGCTGGCAGGGCTGGGCTGGCTGGCTGGCAAGGCTGCTACTGGCTGCTGTTGTTGCTGCATAGCAGCAGCTGGCATGGTTATTATTGCTGGTTATGTTGGTTGTACATATTATATATTACATTATATATATTGCTATATACATACATAGCACATAATCATATATTATTGGTTGTTACATAAGTTGCTATATATACTATATGCTGGTTACAGGTAAAAGAAAGGAAGATACGCTGCTGGTTGCAGCAGCATAGCGTTGCTACATATTGCTGCTGGTTGCTAAGGCTGATACATATAGAGCAGCAACAGATATATAGCATATGCTGCTGGCATATACAGAAGATGGCTGTTGCAGCAATACAAGGCTGCTGGCTGCTGGAGCACAGCACAGTGCGCACTGGTTGCTGGTTATTGTTGTGCCAAAGAAGAGCAGCTGAGCCCATAGCAGCTACAGCTGGCTGGCTATGAAAGAGCATATATTATATGGCTGGTTGCTGGTTGCTGCTGCTTCATATTACTGGCTGTTGGTTGTTGTTAATGGCTGGTTATACATATATATACTGGCTACTACAAGGTTGTTGAAATATGAATAAAGGTATAGATAAAGTATATATATGCAAAGTTGTTATATATACATATACATACCGTGGCTGGCATACAGCAGCAGCATATCATGCAGCGTGATTTGCAGGTGCTGTATCAGCTTGCTGCGCTTTGTTGTCAGTCTGTTGCTGTTATATACTATACATAAGGCTGGCTGGTTGGTTGTTGGTTACTGAGTTAGCATGGCGCTGGAGCATATATATAAGGCTAGCTGTTGCTGGCTGGCTACATACAAGCGCCTGCAAGGGCTACAGCATAGCTAGCAGCTGGCGCTGCTGCTACGCACAGGCGCATATGCTGCTAAGGCTAAGGGGCTGTTGTTGGTTGCTGGCAGCATAGCAGCAGCTGAGCAGGCTGCTGCTGGCTGGCTGCTGGCTGGCTGCTGGCTGGTTGGCTGGGCAGCAGCACATATGATACATATAGCAAGGTTATATATAATATTATACATATAGCAGCAAATTTAACCCTATATTAATTATTAAACCACGAGCCTACTCGTGTAATTTAAACAATAAGAACAAAATAAACGAAGGAAACAAAAGATTTAAAAAAAAGAGAACTAATATTTATTTTTAATCTTAGTTCTCTTTTTATAAAATCTTTGTTACTTCGTTTTATTTTTTTGTGTTCTTATTGCTTTAAATTTCATGAGTTTAGTTCGTGGTTTAACAATAGGGTTAAATTTGCTTACTAAATTATATTTTGCCGATATTATTTAACCAATTTTTAAATTATATATATAGTTATGTTATATATATATATATATATATATATATAGCAGTATAGGGTATATATAGCAGATATATATATATTTATATGTTTTTTTTTTGTGTTTTATATATATATATATATATATATATATATATATATATATATATATATATATATATATATATATATATATATATGTAGTTAGTTGTAGTGATGCACCGGTTCTCCGTCTCCGGCCTTTTAAAAGGCCTCCGGCACCGGCATGGCCGGAGTTCCGGCCTTCTCTTTTTTCAAAAAAATGTTAAGTTTTTCATAACAAAATAATTATATCATTAGAGTAGCAAAAAGACATTTAATGAAAGTTATTTATTTATAAGAAATAATTCACATAAAAAATTATAAAAATTAGAATATATTTTTGTCATTGTAATAATATTATGCAAATATAACTATTTTCATAGTTAAAATAATAAATATTAATATGACCTATATAATACCATTTACTGTCAATTGACTTATTATACAATTAACTATAGAAAAAAGTCTTTTAGAGACCAAAATGACTATCCACACATCATTCGGAAAACTTAGATAATGTGTTCATTAATTTGATTTTAATAATATAATGCAGAACTAGAAGAAACAACTTGGTACCAAAGCTTATAATGGCAAAAAGTAAATTAAAAATATTTAAAGCTTTCTTTACATATTTTATAATATATATTAATATTATATATAATACATAATAGTAATTATATATATATAATTGGTTAACAATAATATAATAGTAATATATATATATATTGTTGCTAAGTTATATATATTATATATATATATATATATATATTATTATGTAGCATATATGTTGGTTATTATTATATATAAGGTTATATATATATACAGTTATTAGCTGGTTATTATTACGGTTATAAGATATATATAATACAAAGATAGTTATATGTTATTATGTTATATATTGGAGTTATACATATACATACATGCTGGTTGGTTATTAAGTAGATAATATGCTATGTTGCTATTATGGCTAAGGCTACATATGCTGGTTGGTTACAGCATATGCATAGCGTTGGTTGTTGTTATATATATAAATATATATATATATATATATATAATATATATATATATATATATATATATATATATATATATATATATATATAAGTACCGGCAACTAGCTGTACAGTGTACTAGAGCACGATAGATTTTATTATGAAAATTAAATCATTTTGTGAAACACAAATTAAACTGCAAATGGAAGGAAAGTTAATTATGGTTATTATTATTATTGTTATTATTATTATTATTATTATTATTATTATTATTATTATATATATATATATATAAGGTTAAGAATGAGAAGATACATTGGAAGATATATATATATATATATATATAATAAGAGCAGCAGCAGGTATGTATATATATATATATATTGGCTATTTATAGGAAGATAAAGAAAGAAGATATATATATGTTATGTTGATATAGGTTGTTGCTATATACATATATACTATATATATATTATATATATTGCTGTTGCTATATATATTATACATATACATAGGTCTATATAGTATATTAAGGTTATTGGCTATATGCTGTATATATGGGTTGTGTTGTTAGTTATTACTATATACATATATATTGTTATACATACAGCAGCTGGAGAGCAGAGAAGAGCATAAACAGTAGTACATATACATACATATATATATGGAATGAGAATAAATAATATGATTTATTATTGCTAAGTGTTATATTACATATATATATAGATATATATACATATATAAGATATTATTGGTTATATATATGCAACATTGTTGGCTGTTGGAGAGCATATATTGGCTATATATACATATAAGTAGTAAGGAAGATAATTGTTGTTGTTGTTGATGTTATTGTTATATATACATATACATGTTGAGTTACAGCTAGTTATACATGGCTGGGCTGCTGGTTGAGCGATGAGCAGCATATTTGCTACATACATATGTATACATACTAAGGGCTGGCTGCTGGTTACAGCAGCTGGTTGCTGGCTGCTGGTTGCTGGCTGCTGGCTGGCTGGGCTATATACATATACAAGTATTGAATATAGCCATATACATAGTTATATGGCTACATATATACAAGGATATATGCTGATATATACTATTACATACATGTTGCTGGTTACTGTTGTTGATATGGCTGGTTGCTGCATATAGGCATATGGTTATTAAGCAGCATAAACATAGCAGATAAAGGTTGGGAAGAGCATATATACATACATATATATGTATGTGCTATATTATGTTACATACATATTACATATTATTGGTTGTTATATTATATATATATATATATATACATAAGCGTTGTTGTTAGAAAGAAGAAGCTGATTATAATATATATATATATTGAGTATATATATATATAAGTTATATATATATATAGTTATATATATATATATATATATATATATATATATATATATATTGGTTATTA
>JABUQX010017051.1:5000-17500 GCA_015478945.1 Trachelipus rathkii | reverse complement strand
CTGCGGACTTATGCAGATAAAGGGAAGAGCAAGATACAGCTGGTTGGTGCTGGTTACTGCTGCTGCTGTTGCTGCTGCTACGTTATGAGCAGTTACATGGTTGTTGCTGGCTATGCTATTGGCTGGTTATTGGGCTACATATTGAAGAAGTTATAATCATATATATACAGCTGTTATTGTTATATATATATACATATGCTACATATATATATAGCATAAGATAGCAGCAGCAGTTATAAGATGATATGGAGCAGCAGCAGCATATATATATATATATATATATATAATATATATATATATATATATATATTTATATATATATATATATCATGATGGAGAAGGTAAAAATTAAAGGGCAATTGAAAATTTCATTTTAGAGCCGGAGTCTCCGGCATCCGGGCGGAATTTAAAGTTTGACTCTCCGACCTCAGGATAAAATTACTCTCCGGTGCATCACTTATATTTTTTCACTTCCGTTGGATATTTTCCACACCATATGTGAGAGAGAGAGAGAGAGAGAGAGAGAGAGAGAGAGAGAGAGAGAGAGAGAGAGAGAGAGAGAGAGAGAGAGAGAGAGAGAATGTAAAATTAAAATATTAAATGGGAACGAAAAAAAAAATTGAGATAATAAAGAAGAAAAAAAGAAAAGGAAGGAAGAAAACTCATAAACACTAATTATAAAAGAAGAATAGATAGAAAGAAAAGAAAAAATAAGAATTGAAGAAAACAAAAGAAAGAAAAAAAAAAAAAAAAAAAACAAATAACAAAAAAAAAAAAAATTAAGAAAAGTAAGAAAAAAAGCTATTTTTTTGAATGAATTTCCTGTTTATTTTTCTTGTTTTTTTTTTTTGTTTTTTTGTTTTTTGTTTTGAAAAAAATAAAAATGTTTTTAACTGCTCGGAATAATAATAAAAAAGTTTTTATGAACTACTTTCAACGTCGTCTGCTCGATTTATTTCTCAGCTTTCGTTGGGACATTTACCGTAATCCTTGTTTGTTTCAAAACCATTTATTCCGGAAGATTATATATAAGAACATATATATCAAGTATATATATATATATATATATATATGAGGAGCAGCAGAAAGAAGAGCAGCGAAGAAGAGGTATATAGCAAGAGAAGATATATACATACATACACAGCTAGCAGCGAGCGGGGCTCATAGCAGCTGGCTGGCTGCTGCTGCTGCTGGAGCAGCAGCAGCAGCAGAAAGAGGTATGCAAGATATGGCTGGCTATAGATATTACTGCTGGCTGGCTGTTGGTTGGCTGGTTGCAGTTGAGCATATGCCATGGCATATTGGTTTATGGCTGGCTTCATGCATAAGATGGTTAGCCAGCAGCGCATGGCTGTTAGCTGGTTGGCTGCTGCTGCTGGCTGGCTGGCTGGCTGCGGACTTGCGGTCCGGGTCTGCGGTTGCGAAAAAAACGCATCGACGGTCAACAGCTGGGCTAAGGTTATGGAGATAGCAAAATATGGAGTATATATGGTGCTATATATATGCTGCATATATATATACATATATAAGGAGTATGATGTATAGTATATAGTTGGTTACATATATTATTATATTGGTTACAGCAGCCAGATATACATATACATGGTTATACAGCATGAAGGCTGCTGCTGCTGTTGCTACTGTCATTGGTTAAGGCTACATACTACATACTGGGCTGGCTGCTGCTGGCAGCAGCAAAGAAGAGCAGCGCAGCAGCAGAAGAGCAGCGAAGAGCAGCAGTAGCTGCAGGTTGGCTGGTTGCTGCTGGCTAGCTGTTGGAGTGGGATATATGGCATATACATATGGTATATGCTACAGCAAGCATACATGGTTGGCTGTTGTTATATGGGCTATTACATACTAAGGCTGCTAAGGTTACATGCTTCCATGCACATACATACATATACATATACATGGAGGGAAGGCATATACTATTAAGTTATTGTTAGCATATATATGATAGCACATGTTGCTGTTATGCTGCTGGAGCATAGAGGCGGTTAAAGAAAGGCAGCAATATTATATATACAAGCATATATGAGAAAGATATGTTAAGATATATATATTGGTTGCTACATATATACATAGTTATTATTATTTCCATGTATACATGATATTTATATAGCAAAGGTTGGTTATTGAGTTACGTTGGTTATACTATGCGTTATGCGCTGGTTGCTGGCTATATATATACAGATCATATGGTTATACATACATATATGTTAAGCATATACATATATTGCTGTATTATTATTACATACATCTATATATATACATATATATATACATATATATACAAAGAGCGTTATACAGCTGTTATGCTGGCTGGTTGCTGCTATATATATATGTTGCTGGCTATAAGTACATATATGCTAAGCATACAGGCAGGTATATAAATGCGTTCTCTCTGCTGAAAGCTTCGCTACAAAACACACAGCTTCGGATCTCCTTTTGATACAACAAACCATTTATGATAAAAAAAGTTCCTTGGTTCTTATTTTGTATTTCATCTGGCAAACACTTGTGGGCCTGACGTCAATACTCAGATTAAAGCTTGTAAGCTAGTTTGTACTTTGCCAATCTGATAACTGCATTTTAAAACTGATATAAGACTGGACTTCGATGTTCGGCGGCCTTGCTCGGTTGGTTGGGAAATGTTGACTTCTAGCAAATATGACCCGTCATTTTTGGTAAGCCTGTTGAAAGAACAGCTACACGAAGCTGACCGTCCTCTGCGGTGTAGCCCCTCATGTGCTATATCCCCAGCCAAGTTGCACAAAAACCTCTTCTATGAAAACCTGTATTGGTCAATAACAATAGTTTGTGTTGGTAATCCTTTTTTAAGATCGATTACTGCCTATGTTTGTTCGAGAACAGTGTATGCACTTGATATTGTATATGCAAGAACTGGATTGAACTGGGGGTGGTAGGCGTTCCTGTGGGCTGGTTCTTTCATCTTGACGACATTTAACCAGGTGGTCATTAGTGGAGTGAGTTTCTTAGGCAAATATGGTGATACATGCCCGTGGGGTATATGAAGGAGCAGATTGGGGTGAGGCCCAACCTGTCCTCGTAGAGGCTTGGCTTTGGAGAGAGCCTGGTGGCCGTGGATGGAAAGTTCAAAAAGACCTTTATTTTGTGTAACTGACCATCTAATGGTGGGGCTGCAAGGTGGCAGAAATTATTCCTATTTTGTGGAGTAGCAGCATGTCTGAGTACCAATTGATGTATGAATCAGAGCTTTAATTTATTTTATTTCACCTAAAAAACACTTAAAAAATTCGACAAATAATATTCAGATAAGCTTTTCTCTGTGCTTGATTCATGATCAATTGGAAAATTCAGGACTTTCACTCTCCACAAAATAGGAATAATTTTCATCACAGATTCTAAAAGTTTATCATCATCTCTGCAGCCCAAGCAAATTAGATGGTCAGTTACACAAAATTTAAAAAGATCTTTTTGACTCTGCATTATCCCATTCACATATTCCCAGGCTCTCATCCAAGCCAAACAACTTTCTACGGGCTAGAAGAACCCCCCCCAATCATGCTATTATATTACCACCCAATTAAATAACATATTTACAAGAACTCCTCCCACATTAAGTTACCTGGTTGAAAATGTCTCAAGTTTGAAGAGTTATTACAGCAACGACCCTACGCCCAGTTCAACCACATTTCTAGCCATATACAACATTAACTACATCACTGTTCTCGATTACAATAGGCGACACCAATTTCGATCTTAAAGAAGGAAATTTATCACGGAAATCATGATTTATCATGAGAACATCCTATTTCAGCCTTATCTAAACATAGCATCACATTAAACACTCATTTGATACAAGTCAAATATCTCCGTTAATCAACATAATAACGTCGCACCAGGAAATTCATAGAAGTTTTTGAAATATAACAACAGGAGATCGCATATCGAACACCTTGAGGGACTTCTCTGGATCGTTCATTAATATAGTATTCCAAGACAAAAATGCAGGTATGCGCTAACAAGAGTCAACGATAACAACGATAGAGACCTGAACATCGAACTTAGTCTCGTTCTCGAGTTTAAGTTATAGTTATCAAGGATTGAACAAAGCGACAAGGCAAAAGCTTATCAGAATATTATTGTCGAATTTTTAGTTTTTTAGATAATAAATAAATTAAAGAACTTTTTTATCAATTTGTATATATATTAGTATATATATATTTATATATAATATATATATATATATATTAAATATATATATTATATAATAGGATAATATATATATCTATAGATATAATGATTAAAACATCCCTTTAAGTAATTTTATCCTGTGGGATTGAACCTCGGGCCTTAGCGAAGATGCGCAGTGTTTGACACTACCTATCAATACCTATCACACCGCGTGAGGTGTAAAAGGATACACTTATTCTTCATCAAAACTATATATACTAATATTATACTTTATATATATTATATTATATATGATATTATATATAATTATATATAGTATTTATGATATAATATCACTATATTATATGAATTTATATATATGAAAAACACACTCCTTTTTCCAGTTCGACAATTGAAACACATCTTATTGCATATTTTTATATATAATATAATAATTATCTATCCATTACTATAATTATCATAGCATTATAATTCTTTTATTATTTTATCTATTAATTTTATTATCACATGTCTAAAATTATCACAATCATTATTTTAATCAATATTAATATATTATTTTTATTTTGCCATAGTATTACTCATTACTAGACTATTGCTATAACTATACACTACTTACTATTACTATTACTGTAGATTACTTGTACTATTACTATTCTATTAGTATTGGTTTCAATTATTAATGTATTTTTATAATTTTAATTAATTTTTTTTTGTTTCTAAGATTTATTTTTCATTGTGTAAAATTATTATTATTTATTTTATTATTATTATTATTATTTTATTTATTTATTTTTTATTCATAGTATTTAGATTATTATTTCTATGTATTAATTATAAACATTCCGTAGAAACTTAGGATTATCTTGGTTAATATATTTTTCTTTTGAGAAAGTTTTGATTCATTAATATATTATTTGATAAAGTAATCTAAAAAAGAAGAAAAGCGAGCAGAAAGCTCAAAGTTTCAAGAATTATTTGATATATATATATATATATATATTATAGATATATATATATTATATATATAGTATACTATATATATATACTAATATTTATATAATCTATATTACTAACTATATATATACTATATTATTTATATTTCATTATTATATTTATTATATATAAATATTATTGGTCTGAAGAGAGAGAAGTGAAACTTTAATTACTAATTAAAAGTATTAAGTGAGATATCATCTCGTAAAGTTGTAATAGCTTTAAGACTTTTAAATGAAGACAAAGAGATTCTCTTTCGTTTTTAAGATTTAAAGTGTACAATGTAAAAAGTTAGAAGGAAAAACATGAGGTATGAAAGATATGATTAAAAAATGAACAAGACATATGATACAGTAAAATGATCACAATTATCTTTCTGACAATAAAAAATTTATTCTACAGTAAAGAATCGCCAAATAGATAATATATATATATATATATAGATACTATATAACTACCTCTTTATATATTACTATACATATATTTATATATAATATAATATAATAACATACTACATTATTATATATATATACTAAAATATACTATAAGGAAGTGCATATCTATCTTGAGATATTACCGATTATATAACATATCGTGTCTTATGTTGTATTTATTAATACTTTATGTATATATATATTATATATACTAATATATTATATATATATATTATATATTTTATATATATAATATATATACTATATTATATATATATATATATATATATATTATATATATATTACTAACTATTTATATATTATATATATATTTTACAATAAAAACAAACACAGTATATATATATATATTGTAATAACTATAGTATATTATATATACTATATTATATATATATTATATATATCTATATATTATATAGATATATATAGATAGATAGGTAAAGCGACAGAATTTCATTTCACATGGCGATGGTTCGGTCCCTGGCCCGGAGCCTAGGTAGAAATTACTTTGAGTTGTTTCTCCTCTTAGAATAGTGGAATCCCCTACTGGAAGGTGCAAACCGCTACCCTGACAATAAATAACTAAAGAACTAGCACTGAAAACCATTGAGCCGGAAAAGGAGTCTTCTTCAGGGATCTAGAATGAGTTTCGAGGCCAGAAGGAAGATCTTCGGATAGGACCCAACAGATAATATATAATAATAATATAATAATCATAATAAATAATATTATAATAAAAAATAATAATCTAATAATAATAATAATATAATATCCAATCAATAAAATATATATACATATAAAATAATAATTTATAATAATAATAATATAATATAATAATAATAAATAATAATAATAATAATAATAATAATAATAATAATAATAATAATTCCTTTTAAAATAACTATACACAACTATCAAGTTTCTTCAGAGTTAATTATATACATAAAACAAAATTATTTTACCGAACTAAAATAATACAATCAAAAACCTTTTTTTTTAAATAGGAATTTAATAAGATAGATTGTATTATTAAGATGGGATTTCAATACCAAATCTCTAAGGAAATAGGTTCCAAATAAATTCACTAAAAGCATTCGCTATTAAAGTTCTTTACTTGATTGTTATTCAATAGTATTTTTATTCGCGCCGAGACAATTACCAGAGAAAAACTATATCAATAGTCAGCATTTACTTCACTACACTGCATATTCATAACTCTGCAATATGCTTTGCATCCCAGGAGGGGAAAACTTGTCTCATGTTTGCTGGAAATTCATTGAGGAATATTATTTCGTTTACTAAAACATGCATTCGAAGAAAATATAGTTGATATATATTATATATATATCATATATATTATATAATATATATAGTATATATATTAAATATAGATTATATATATAAATATTATATATTATATATTATAGTATATATATATATTTATATATATATTATTATATACTATATAATAGTATATATATTATTATTATATTAATTATATTATAATATAATATATATATATATATATTATAATATATATATATATTTATATATATATATATATTTATTATTTATAATATATATATATATATTATATAGATATATATTAATTATATATATATTATTATAATATATATATTATATTTATATATATTTATAATATATTATATATATATATATATATATATATATTAATATATATATACGTAAGGACCATAGTTTATAATTTATCTTACTATGCTAGTCACTTCAGAAGCCTTTCCTCATTTATTCTTTTCAATAAATCTATAATGAGTGAATAAATGTTGAGAACTGACGCCGTTAATCAGGTCCATTATCTTTTGCAATCTTACTTTTGCTTCGCTTTTTTTTGTTGGACCAAATATTTTTGTCTGTCGAATAATAATGTTTCTAGAATGAGAATACACTTACTTGACTCCTTTTGTTATGGGATAAGTTCTCTTCATGAAGCAAATATATATTTATTAATATATAATTTATAATATATATAATATATATATATATATAGTATATACTATATATTATATAATACTATATATATTTTATATATATATAATATATTATTATATATATCTATAATTTATTATTTATATATATATATATATTACTTATATATATATAATATATATATTATATTATTATTATATATACTAATATATTAATATATGATATATGATATATATATATATACATATATATTTAATAAATATATATATATATATATCATATTATATCATATATATATATATATTATATATATATATATTTATATATTATATAATATATATATTATATATATATATATATATTTATATATATAATACTATGTATACTATATATATCAGAGCGATCCTGCACTCGTGCTACTAGTGCTCAGCACGAGTTGACATTTTAGAAACTATCTAGTTTTTGGCAAATTTCATAATGTTACGATAATATTCTCTGTATTTTTGCTAAAGTTGGCTCAATAAAATGATATTATTACATTCAATAAACATTATAAAGATTATGCAAATTGAAAAAGAAAAAGGTAGAATAGAATAGCCCTACTTAAATAACGCTTTTAACATTAAAAATAGAACTAATCCGTGCCCAAAGCAGTTGCGGATATCATATTAGTGAATTTCAGCAGTAGAAATTTATTTTTAAATACGAGTTCATATAATAAAAATGTTTAAATACTATAAATAATAAAAATATTTTACAAAACAATATTTAATAAAGAAATAAAATAATAAAATATTAATAAAATACTTTAGATAGAAAGAAAAAAAAAGGTAGCTGGAATATTATTAACATTAAAGTTAGTCATAGAATTACCAATAAATTTCCCCCCAAAAAAAACATAATTTAACTGCACTAACTCAAGTATTTTAATATATCTATTATACTATTCTATATAATATTATAATTATATATATATATAATATTATTAATTAATATATATATATATATATATATATATAATATATAATATATATATTATATATATATTATATTTAAAGTAAAGTAAAATATATATTATATATTATATAATATATTATATAATATATATATATATATATATATATAATATATATCAATAGTATATTATATTATATATATATATATATATATTATTATATATATATTATTAATTTATTTTTTATATATATATATATATACATGCTAGGCAGGATTTCTTTTAGGGGGGGCAAAGGTTGAGTGATTATATATAATTTAATATATAAATTATATATATATTAATTTATATATAATTTTATATTATATTATATAAATATATTATATATATATATTTAGCACCTTTATCACGCCAATGCTTCGACATTACTGGAAGTTCAGACGAGCAGAATACCTGTCTGAGAAGCAGCTGAATAAAAGCACATCGCTAGTTGACTTCCAAGCAATATGAAAACGAAAATACATTAAAACATAAAAAAGTTGTTTATAAGTTAGTAATTACTCCTTCAGTATCTATCGATTGATGTATCTTTTTTTTTTACAGTTTCCTTACTAATAAATCTTTAAAAACGTCGTCTGGCAAACATCTACAGGTTCAGTTTTTTATTTCGCCAGGATTTAGGGGGGCAAGTGCCCACCCTGACCGCCTGCCAACCCCTGAATTATAAAATATATTATTAATTTTATATTATATATATATAAATATATATATATCATATATATATATATATATATATATATATACTATATAATATATTATAATATATAGAGAGAGAGAGAGAGACAGAGAGAGAGAGAGAGCACGCAGTAGTACAAACAGTGGTGGAAGTCGCCACTGATAATAGTATATATATATATATATATATATATATATATATATATATTACATATTATATTAGATATATATATAATATATTATTATATTATATATTACTTTATATATATATATTATATTATATTTATATATTATATATATATATATATAATTATATATATATTTAAATATATATATATGATAATACTATATATATATATATATAATATTATATATATATATATATATAGTATAGTACTAAATAATATATATATATAATAATAAAATATATATATATATATATATTTATATATATATTATATAATTTATGTTCTATTAATATATTTATATATATATAATATTAATATATTATATACCTATTATATATTAATATATATATTATATATATATATATAGTATATATATTATTATATATATATGTATATACTATATATATATATATATATATAATGTTTCTATAATATAATATTATATAATATATCATATATTATTATATAATATATATATATAGGATATATATATATATATAATATTTATATATATTAGATATATAATATATATATAATATATATATATATATATTATATATTATTATATGTAAAATATATAATATATATAAATTATATATTATATAGTATATTATATATATATTTATATATATATACTGATATATTATATATTATAATATATATTATTATATTATATATATTATATATATATTATTATAATATATAATATTGATATATTATATATTATAATATATTTTATATATATATATATATATATTATATATATATAATTATAATATAATATATATTATGATATATATATATACGTATATAATATAATAATAGTATATATATATAAAGTCCTAAGTTATTAAAGCTTGTTCCTATTAACGAGATATTAACTCAATTTTAAATAACAGTACTTTTTTCCCCCATTTTCCTATCCCCACCCCAAAATCAAATGATTAATTGATTTTAAGGTTTACTTATTATCTTTTCTTTTTTTATATCTAATATTTCTTTAATAAAACAGTTAAATCAACATTCAAATTTTTATACAGAGAGAAAATGATGAATGATGATGATAATAATAATAATAATAATAATACTAGTTGTCTTTATAATAATATATATATTATATTATATATATATATATATATAATCGTTATAAATAACTTTAACTACGAAAACTTATAATATCGATATATCGGTGGAGCGATAAAAAGGTCTGAAGAAATCTTCAACCTTAACCAGATTAGACCCGAGGCCCTCACGAACGAATTATTGCCAAGAGTTGTTACCACTCAACCACGACAAGCTAAAAGATACGCGACTTAAACCTATGAAAGAGTGCTCTATTCAATTGGAATAAGGACCGCCTATGTCAGACAGAACCTAAGCACGCATATCTGCTTGCACTCGGCGTCAAGGTAAACAGGCCCATGTAAGAGATTACTCTAGATCGGTATAATTTGTATAGATGTAATCTATACAATTAAACCGCAGTTCACTTTGTATAGATAAAAATAACTCCTGAGTGATATCTCACATTAGCAGGATTAGGATCCCGGGCCTCACGAACGGTTGCCAAAGCGGTTACCTCAAACCCAAGCTAAAAGATACGAACTATAACCTATGAAAGAGTGCTCTATTCAATAGGAATAAGGACCGCCAGTCAGGACAGAACCTCAGCATGCATCTCCCTTGCACTCGGTCAAGTGCCAGGACCCCATGTAAGGAGCTACTCTAATCGAGTGTAATTTGTTTAGATGTAAATTCTGCATTAACCGCAGTTTCAATTTGTATAGATTAAATAACTCCTTGAGGAATTCTTCACTTACCAGATTAGATCGCCTCCGAACGAGTGCCAAGCGTGTTAACACTCAACCACGACAAGCTAAAAAGATACGCGATAAACCTATGAAAGAGTGCTCATTCAATAGGATAAGGACCGCTATGTCAGACAATACTCAGCCAGCATCTCCGCTTGCACTCGTCAAGTACACAGGACCATGTAGAGACTTACTCTAGATCGAGTATATTTGCTTAGATGTAAATACTGCAATTAAGCCGCAGTTCAATTTGAGCTTGTCGTGGTTGAGTGGTACACGCTTGGCATAAACCGTTCGTGAGGCGCCGGATCTAATCCTGTAAAGTGAAGATATCACTCAAGGAGATTATTATCTATACAAATTGAACTGCGTTAATTGCAGTATTTACTCTAACAATTATACTCGATCTAGAGTAATAGTCTCCCTCCCCTACATGGCTCTGCTCGTTACCTTCTGCACCCGAGTGCAGCCGGAGATGCGTTGCTGAGTATCTGTCCTGCAAGGCAGTCTTATTCCTATTGATAGGCACTCATCATAGTTTAAGTCGCGTATCTACTTATAGCTTGTCATGATTGAGTGTAACCGCTTGGCATACCGTTGGGAGGGACGGCATCTAATCCTGGTAAGTGAAGAGATTCACTCAAGAGTTATTTATCTATACAATTGAACTGCGATTAATTGCGTTTTACATCTAACAAATATACTTCGATCTAAGTAGTCTCTTACAGGTCTGTTGTTGACCTCTTGACCGAGCTGCAGCGGAGATGCGTGGCTGAAGTATCTGTCCCGACAGTGGTCACTGTTTCCTATTGATAGAGCACTCTTTCATTAGGTTTAGTTCGACGTATCTTTTTAGTTGTCGTGGTTTGAGTTAGGTAACACGCTTGCATACCGTCGTGAGGCCGGATCTAATCGTGAGTAAGTGAAGATCTCACTCAAGAGTTATTTTATCCTATCACAAATTTGAACTTGCGGTTAATTGCAGTATTACTCATATATTATATTATATATATAATATATAGATAATATATATTATAATATATTTATATTATATATACTATATAATATATATATATATATATATATATATAAACAGCCGGCATACTGTTTCGAAAATAGAAGTAAAAACCTGACACTTCCTCATCCGCGCGACTAAAAATGTATATGTTTACCATTCCTGTAACTTTACATTAGAGTTTTCACGCCGATTTAGGAA
>JABUQX010017051.1:0-2500 GCA_015478945.1 Trachelipus rathkii | reverse complement strand
ATAATATATTATATAATAATATATATATATTATTATATATAATATATAATAATATAGTACTATAGTATTATATAATATAAGATATATATATATATATTTCCTAACACACACACCACCCACGTGTTCACGACTTACGAATTTTCACCGTCCCTCCCATCTGTGGTTAAACTTCCTTACCACCTCAAGCCTTTACGTCCTCACCGTTCGCGTTCTATCCGTTCATAAATCAAAATATATAGCCACCGAAAGCTACGAATACACCACTAGGGCAATTTAGACTTTTATCCACAGCTCAGCGGTCGAATTGTTAAATATAATTTAATATTCAAGTTATCAAAGCAAGTCCGCGCTCCAATAATTAATAATAATAATAATAATAATCAATAATAATAAATAAATAAATAATATAAAAATAATAATAATAATAAATATTTATAATAATAAAATGAATCTGAATATGCAATCAATGCATCTCATCAAATCTATAATCTATTACAGCCAATGATATTACTAAGTCTAGTTGTATATCAGTCTGCTATCTATCGATATATCAAGTCGATCTATATCAGCTATCGCTAACTATGCGTAACAGATACATTAATAAAACATAACACAATATAGACTCAGAGTCAACTACAAAACTAACACTCCGTATATCTATTAATGTAGTAAACTACTAGAACTTAGACGAGTAGAGAGAGTGAGGTAAATGTTTGGCAGGCAGTGTATTGAAGGGTTCTTCTTTGAAAGACTCTCGATAAAATACTGTACATCTGGGTAGAGAGGCAGAAGATATGATAAGCATAGTCGAGCTTAGGATTATCATTTTAAGTGTGTTACAAAAAAATCTAAGTTGAGAGATGAAGCGTTGAATGTAACCTAAATCACTTGACGTAATAATTTAATGACTCATGAGAGAGTATTAGAGCAAGGTTTGAAGGTAAATCATGATATGCGAAGAACTCTGAGATTGAGCAACATGTCTGAGAGAGTACCACGTGGCCGATCCAACTAGAAGCACAAAGTTAAAGAGGCATATATTAATATTCTAGTGGTACCAATATTAGTTAAATTTTATAACAAAGAAATTCTAAAGTTGAAAAGATTAGAATTAGCATCTATACTAAATCACTTTCATGTAATATAATTTGAACTTCTAGGTAATTTAAGCATAGGTGTTTGAGGTATATTCTTGAGAAACTCTAATACAATACTACATTATTAGTTATTATATGTTAGCTATTAAAGAGATAGTTTAGCTTTAGGTATATCGTTTATTTAAATAGTTTTAATATACATAATAAGTATTATAAAATAGTTTAATATATATAGCTTTCATAACTAAATCATTTACGATATATAAATTAAATTTGGACTCCTAGTAATTTATAGGCATGTTGTTTAACGTGTTTGAGGTATATATATTGAAGAACTCTAAAATATAGCTTACCATTACTGGTATATATAACTATATATAGTATATGTAGTCACATAAATGTACGTATTCGTAAGTATTTATTATTGTTATACTCGTTTATTATATAAAATGCTTATGTATATACTCATCAAAATAAGGTGTTATTAAGTGAGTGATAAGATTTGATAAATAAAATTAGCTTCTTACTAGAGATTACTACTTTCATAGTAACTTTACATTTGGCACTCCTAAGTTAATTTATAGGCAAGCCGTGTATTGAGGTTATCTATCCTTTGAAACCTCTAAAATATCATATATTCCTGTGATATATATATATAGTCAATTATAAGCGTTGTTCTCGAGCATAGGTATATCGTTTAAGTGTTATAAAACATAAATATATAATCAAAGTTGAAGATATTAGTGTAATAATAAAAATACATAAATCATTACTTATTCATGCATCATATTATTTTTGGAATCCTATATATGATAATATTTAAGAGAGTATTATTATGAATATATATATTAGGTATTTTCTTATTGTAAGAACTTCTTGAAAATATATACTTACATTTTTGTGTAGCATAATTAAAGGCGTAGTCTGTAAGCTTATAGGTGTTAATATTCGTATTTATATGTTGATAGTATTAATTATAACTAAAATAAATTTCATTAATATGTTTCCTTATGATTAAGAACCATGAATAATTTTCTCTCAATTCAGACTTCCATTGTAATCAGCAATTTGTGACTTACCTAGCCTGCGAAGTTAGCTCTTGAGGCAGGTGTTTGAGATATAGTGCTCTATAGACGCATAAACTCTACTACTATACACTTAATCTACTGAAGCCTAACTGAATCAGCTAATAACATAGCGTCATGTGTCACGCCTCGTACCTAGAGCCTAATAACTATACCTTTTTTAAGCTGTAACCAACATAACAAGTATAACAAAGAAAATCTAGAAGCTGAAAAACATTAAGCATTCATTAACTCAAAATCTTCTTACATATGTTAAATTTAACCTTAATGGATACTCCTAGTAATATCTATAGAGCGCTGTATAATTAACTTACTTAT
>JABUQX010017050.1:67500-71037 GCA_015478945.1 Trachelipus rathkii | reverse complement strand
TAGGTTATACTCAAAAACCCACCTTTGCCAACATTACCCTTAGGGATTTCTCAAATATTACATGGAAGTATTTTAGGTTATGGAGAGAATTGGCTAATTTCCTAAACTTTTTAGTTTTCTATAAACAAACGTTGATTTTAAAAACGGAAAGAGAAGAGGATATGAAAGCGTACTCGAGCTACGCGATAAGAGAGATAGATGCTACACGCAGGAAAGAGAGAATTGTAAGGATAGTTTTTAATTTCTTTCAAAAAGGAAGAGAATGACCGTTCAACACACCAGCGAGCAGAGAAAGATGAAACCTAGAGAGGATAGCCTTACAAGGTGATTTATACTGTAATACTGATGAAAAAGTGTTAGTATTGCTTATGCCCTTAGCTTTATTTTATTACAAGATCGTGCTTTTATAGAATTTCGTCGGTTTAGTTTGTTATCAAACACATATAGAAATGAGACAAGAATCTTTAAAATATAGAAATCTAAGCTCCCTTAACGCCTGCTTACACCCCAAATGTTAAGTCAATTTTTTAGGATTCTTTAAAGAAGATACCTCCAAGCAACCTGCCATGATTGACGTGTAGAGATGTCCTATAGTTGTGGTATGGCTATTGTGAGTTATAATATATTGGATACGAATGAAGTTCTTTTATATGTGCATTTTTGCTCACCCCGTGATTTGGCTATTAAAGTTACTACCTCTTCAATCTGATGTTAGCGATTTTCTTTGTATACTTGATAGATACAACTCTAACACACTATTAAGCAAAAGTTTACCAATTTCCCCCCAAAACCAGTGTCTAAAAAGCCCTAAATATTGACCATATATGTTTGTTAAAATTACTACATTGTCTGATAGCAATTCAAATTGAATCACACACCCCTACTAAACAAATATATTATATATGGAGGGGACCATTTTTTTTGTCTGTTGGTGTTTAAGACCTGCGTTTTGCCTAAATACTATTTGATTTCTTTTAGAGTGTTTGCATTTTATATATTTCTAGTATAAGCGATCTATTTTTCATTACCAGACAATAATCTTTCAAAACATGACGTGGTAAGTTCACAAAAGTGCAATGAAGTTCAAATATCCACTCTTGCTTTGCTGTCAATATTTATAAAAGTCCTTTAAGTAAGATTATTATTATTAATTTTAATTGATTGGATTATTATAGTTATTTATTATGTATTCAATATTGACATGTATATTATTATCTATATTGTTATTATATTATTATTATATATTAATTCTTTATTCTTTATTATATTATTATTACATTATTATTAATTGATATTATTATTAACTATATATCAGGTCCTTCCATTATGTACTATTATTTATTATTATTCTAAATTATTAATTATTATTATTATTTCATTTATTATTATTATTATTTCATTTATTATTATTATTATTATTATTATTATTATTATTATTATTATTATTATTATTATTAATTATTATTATTTAAGGTAATTTTTATTATTATATTATTATTATTATTATAATTATTATTATATTGTATTATTATTGTTTATTATTATTATTGCTTATTAACATCATTATCCACCTATCCGAATCTGGAGTACTCTCTTACAACATTATAGAAAGTGTATGAAAGGTTTTAAATATTATAATATTTCTTTGATTTTTAATTAACTTTCTTTCAATTCTTTTTTATATTTCAAATGACCTTTGCACAGAATAAAGCTCTTAATTTATCTGGTTAAGGTTCACCTCACACACACACACACACACCAAATAATAATAAAAATAATAATAATAATAATAATAATAATAATAATAATAATAAAAATGATTAAATTATAATTAGTAATAGAATAATTTTTAAATTAATAATAATAATAATTAATATAATAATAATAAGTAATTGTGAATGAGATAAGTAATTAATAATAATAATAATAACAATAATAATAATAAATACACTGTTTTTACTAGTATTTTTTAAAAAATTTGAAGACTGATATTGAAGATTTTTAGTGGAGCTATAACTTAACACATTTCCACCTCATTTATTAATTTTAAATGAGGAATTGAATAAAATCCATAGAGTTGATTTAATTTAAGTAATAAATAAATGATGTGCAGAGAAGGTGTCGAAAAGATTTAAAAAAAAAAAAGAAAAAAAAAATATATTTTGATATTTTTACAGCAAATAAATTAACAAGTTTAAAAGGAAAAATCGGTTTTTCAAATCATGAGAAAAATTAATATCAAGACTGAGGAGATGGTAAATTATTTTCCAGGATCCAATTCAGGTTCAGGCTCAAGCTCATTCTCAGGCTCTGGTCCAGACTCTGACTCTGACTCTACTCTGGCTCAGCTTCCACTCAGTCTCCTCTCACAGCTATGCACTGTGTTTTTCTATTTCTTGGGGGGTCTCCCTCTCTGGGGACTCTCAGACACCTCGTAGGGACTTGAAACCCTCAAAAACAAGTTCTACGGGTTCATAAACATAGGGAAAGATACCAAACTTGGTATATTATATATACTTATTTCAATATTATACTCCAGCTCAGGCTTCAGGTTCAGGCTCAAGCTCATTCTCAGGCTCTGGTCCTAGACTCTTTGACTCACTGACTCTGACTCTCTGACTCAGGCTCAGGCTCAGGCTCAGCTCAGGTTCAGCTCTGTAGTCCAGACTCTGACTCTGACTCTGACTCTGACTCTGACTCTGAGGCTCAGGCTCAGGCTCAGGCTCAGGCTCAGGCTCAGGCTCAGCTCAGGCTCTGACTCTGATTCTGACTCTGACTCTAGACTCTGACTCATGACGTCTAACTCTGACTCTGATCTCAGGTTCAGGCTCAGGCTCAGGCTCAGGCTCAGGCTCTGGCTCAGGCTCTGACTCTGACTCTGACTCTGACTCTGACTCTGGCTCAGGCTCAGGCTCAGGCTCAGGCTCAGGCTCAGGCTCAGGCTCAGGCTCAGGCTCAGCTGGTCCAGACTCTGACTCTGACTCTGACTCTGACTCTGGTTCAGGCTCAGGCTCAGGCTCCAGGCTCAGGCTCAGGCTCAGGCTCAGCCTCAGGCTCAGGAGCGCGAGTCTTTTCTTCCTGGGGGTCATCCAGATCAGACCTCGACTCTGGACTCTAGACTTCCAGGCTCAGGCCAGGCTCAGGCCAGGCTCAGGCTCAGGCTCTAGGCTCAGGCCCAGGCCCAGGCCCAGGCCCAGGCCCAGGCCCAGGCCCAGGCCCAGGCCCAGGCCCAGGCTCAAGCTCAGGAGCTTATATACAGTATGTATGTTCTCGAAAAAAATATTGTAGAGTAATTGGTTGGAAGATAAATTTTAGTAGACAGAAGTTTCAATTGAGATTTTGAGTTTTTGAAAACAACCCTTTATCTTCTGCTTTAGTTAAAATTTCTTGAAAAGTCAGAAGTTAGTTGCTAAAAGCCTATCCTCGAAGAATAAGCTATTTGCAATCAATTGTTTAATGAAAGGATGCCAATAATTTTGTAGAAAATTCTAATCTACTACAAATTAAATACATTCTAAATACTACAAATTAAACACA